>JABXWE010032738.1:0-18074 GCA_014611495.1 Limonius californicus
AGAGCTTGATGTTTCTTGTTTTAGGGGTTACCCACAAGATTCTTTTGTACTACAATAAGATATAATTGTTCGAATCTTGAAATTTCAAAACGATGCTAGAATTTGGTATTTTTCGTATCTACAATCACGAGAGAGATCACTCCAATTTTTGTAGTTGGTTAAAAAATTTTAAATTCCGAATTTTTTAAACGATATCAGAGCTTGCTGTTTCTTGAATTAGGGGTTACCCACAAGATTCTTTTGTACTACAACAAGAAATAATTGTTCGAATCTGGAAATTTCGAAACGATGCTGGAATTTGGTATTTTACGTATCTACAATCACGGGAGACATCACTCCAATTTTTTTAGTTGATTAAAAATGATTCAATTCCGAATTTTTAAACGATATCAGAGCTTGCTCTTTCTTGTTTTAGGGGTTACCCACAAGATTCTTTTGTACTACAAGAAATAATTGTTCGAATCTTGAAATTTCGAAACGCTGCTATCATTTTGTATTTTACGTATCTACAATCACGAGAGAGATCACTCCAATTTTTGTAGTTGGTTAACAATTTTTCAATTCCGAATTTTTTAAACGATATCAGAGCTTGATGTTTCTTGTTTTAGAAGTTACCCACGAGATTCTTTTGTACTACAACAAGGAATAATTGTTCGAATCTTGAAATTTGATATTTGTAGTATCTACAATCACGATAGAGATCACTCCAATATTTTTAGCTGGTTAAAAATATTTCAATTTCGAATTTTTGAAATGATAGCAGAGCTTAATGTTTCCTGTTTTAGGGACTTCCCATAGAATGTGTTTGTACTACAACAAGAAGTAATTGTTCGAACCCTGAAATTTCGAAACGATGCCAGAATTTGATATTTGAAATCATAAGAGAGATCACTCCAATTTTCTAGCTGGTTAAAAATATTTCAATTCCGAATTTTTGAAAGGATATCAGAGCTTGATGTTTCTTGTTTTAGAGATCGCCCACAAAATTTGTTCGTACTACAACAAGAAATAATTATTCGAATCCTGATATTTCGAAACTACGCCAGAATGATATTTTTTCGTATTTACAATAACCAGAGAGATCCCCCCAATTTTTAAATTTTTGAACAGATGTTAAGACATAACACCTTGTTGTAGCGATTATCATCTAGGTTCGATTTCCCAGCCACGAGAAATATAGAAACAATCTGGAATTTCGAAACGATATAGGAGTATGAGATTTCTCGATTTGGTCATTAACCTTCCATTTCGTATAAAAGGGTTAAAAAATATTTCATATTTCGAATTTTTAAAACTATATCGTATCCTGATATTTCCTGTTTTAGGCCCTACTCTACAAGAAATGGTTGTTCTAATTTTAGTATTTTGAAAATATACCCGAATTTGATGTTTTTTCCTACATCTACAATCACAATAGAGTTCATTCTCATATTTAATTATTGAAACGATTATAAGTCGTAAATCTTATTGTAGCGATTGCCGTCAAGTTTCGAATCTGGAATTTTCGAAAAGATATCGGCCTACAAAATTTCTCATTTTGGTAAGTAGGTACTCCTACTTTTCGCATATGTAGCATACATAAACAGGTAAGGGATTATTCTCATTTCTAGTTTTCGAAATGATTCTAGTGTTATTGTAACGATTATGGTCAAGTTTCGATTAAACAACCACGAGAAATATTACATTACATTCAATTTTCGAAAAGATATCGGGATGACATTATTCGTGAGTACTCTTACGTTCAATATTCGCAATTTTTCAATTTCAAATTTACAGGAGACAGTGTAGCAGGAAAATTCTCATTTTCGGGATTACACATAATTTTCACATTCACAATCTACTATCAATAACAACTTATAAACCATATCAACCCTAATTTTGAAGGCAAAATTCTCCTTTTACAGAGATTTTTATCATGTCGACAACGTTAACTCGTTTAGTCTCTACAATTCGAGACTAGAAATTTTATGCTATTTTAAAATGTTATTAAAATGATAAGACTATTTTTCGCTCACTCACCTGAAGACATCGTTCCAATCAATGTTATCTTTGTCCTTTGTTTGACTCCGACTAGCATTCTCGGCATGGTACAAACAAACCCTGGTGTAGATGCACACGTTTTCGCCAAGTTCTGCAACTAATCGCTTTTCCGCTTCGACCATGTCGATCATGTCGTCGCTTTCAACGGATCTTCGTGATCGAGAAACGTACGTTCCTGCAAATTTTACATTTTAGTTGCACCCGACTGACGGTAACTCACATGAAACGTGCATGGTAATTAAAGAGCGAATAAAAGAAGCGAATTGTTCACAGTAGAAAGCGCGTAACACTAAATGTGTGTACATTGTTGTCGTAGCAGAAAATTTTAATGATCGCCCATTTAACCCCAGCCTGCCCTTTTTTCGCTTAACTGCATGCAATAAGATGATCAGCGGTACAAAACTAATCAGGTAGAATAAGGTAAGCCTAATGTGCACATATGGGCTATTTCGTGGCGTTTCCGCCGGATCTACCGGAAATTGACTATTTTCTCATGTTCTAATAGCGGTTCGAGGTTTTTTATCTACTTCCAATCGTATTGTGTCATAAAAAACAACAGGATTTGTGAAATTATGATTTTTTGAAAAGGGAAAGTAAAACCGCTCTAAATGTTTAGTTGCTAAAATTTCTAGAAATTAATTGCTTATTTACCACTTTGTGTTCATTATAACTTTATAATACTTAAATTAATATTTTATATTTATAACTTATCTGAAACGTGGAATAGAATTTAATTCAAAAATAAATTAAATTTTAAGCAGTGAAACTATGCAAATATAATACAGGAGTAAATGTTTTTGAACACATTTTTCTTAGAAGAATTGAATATTTATCTTTTATGTCAAAGCTTGATATTTAAAATAACCTCTTAAATAAAGGCAAACCCACTAAATAACTAATTTAGTATTCATATATAGTAATAATCCACCGTAGAGTAGTATATGTGTGGCGATTTATTGCTATTGCTTGCCTTGAAACTTACTATAGGACCAGAATTTAAATTAAATTTTTCACTGAATTAGAATTTTAATTGTTGATGACTTGTTTTGAATTTTATCGACTGATTTAACTAAAACCGCATACTCTTAAGAAATGATTCATATTGGTAGAGATTAGGGCAAAATTACAACAAGAAAATTAATATTGTTTCTTCCATTGCTTCGTTGAAATTAATTTTAATTAGCGATGGGCGTATCTTAAATCAGATCATTCGAAATATTCGATTATGCATATATCTTGAGATATCTCGAGAAGCGAGTAATTCATTCGAATGATAAAAACCTCTTGAATACGTTCATAGCAACGCGCGCATCTCAAATGCAATCATTAGAAATATTCGATTATGCATATATCTAGAGATATCTCGAGATGCGAGAAATTCATTCGAATGATAAAAACTTCTTGAATACGTTCGTAGCGACCCTCGCATCTCGAATGAAATAATTCGAAATATTTGATTATGCAGGCATCTTCGAGATCCGAGTATTTCACTTCAATGACAAAATTTCTCGAATACGTTTGTAGCGACGGTCGCATCTCGAATGAAATAATTCGAACCATTCGATTATGCATGCATCTCCGAGATCCGAGTATTTCACCCGAATGATAAAATTTCTCGAATACCTACGTAGCGACGCTCGCATCTCAAAAGATATAATTGGAAATATTTGATTATGCATGCATCTCCGAGATGCGAGTAATTCATTCGAATATTAAAAACTTCTCGAATATGTTGATAGCGACGCGCGCATAACGAACGAAATAATTCGAAATATTTGATTATGCATGCATCTCCGAGATGCTAGTAGTTCATTCGAATGTAGAAACTTCTCGAATACGTTCGTAGCGACGCGCGCATAACAAATGAAATAATTCGAAATATTTGATTATGCAGGCATCTCCGAGATCCGAGTATTTCACTTGAATGACAAGATTTCTCGAATACTTTCGTAGCGACGCTCGCATCTCGAATGAAATAACTCGAAATATTCGATTATGCATGGATCTCCGAGATCGGAGTATTTCACTCGAACGATAAAATTTTTCGAATACGTTCGTAGCGACGCTCGCATCTCGAAAGATATAATTGGAAATATTTGATTATGCATGCATCTCCGAGATGCGAGTAATTCATTCGAATATTAAAAATTTCTCGAATATGTTTGTAGAGACGCGCGCATAACGAACGAAATAATTCGAAATATTTGATTATGCATGCATCTCTGCTAGTAGTTCATTCGAATGTAGAAACTTCTCGAATACGTTCGTAGCGACGCGCACATAACAAATGAAATAATTCGAAATATTTGATTATGCAGGCATCTCCGAGATCCGAGTATTTCACTTGAATGACAAGATTTCTCGAATACTTTCGTAGCGACGCTCGCATCGCGAATGAAATAACTCGAAATATTCGATTATGCATGGATCTCCGAGATCCGAGTATTTCACTCGAATGATAAAATTTTTCGAATACGTTCGTAGCGACGCTCGCATCTCGAAAGATATAATTGGAAATATTTGATTATGCATGCATCTCCGAGATACGAGTAATTCATTCGAATATTAAAAACTTCTCGAATACGTTCGTAGCGACGCTTGCATCTCGAATGAAATAATTCGAAATATTTGATTATGCATGCATATCCGAGATGCTAATAGTTCATTCGAATGATAAAAACTTCTCGAATACGTTCGCATCTCGAATGAAGTAATTCGAAATATCCGATTATGCATGCATCTCCGAGATGCGTATAAGTCATTCGAATGATAAGAATTTCTCGGACGACATTCGTTCAGTGGCGGGCGCATCTCAGATGAAACAATTCGCAATATACGGTTATGAATGCACCACCGAGATACTAATAATTCATTCGAATGATGAAAACTTCCCTGCTTACTTTCGTTTCGTTGTTCGGGTGGTCATCGAAATATAGTTTGTGTTGGTATATAATATGAGTAGTATACGAATGAATTGGATAAATTACAAAGTAGCATATTTAACTTGTTTCGTAGAATGAGCATGCGCAGCTGAGTTACGAAAAATAAGTTTTTATAATTTCGAACCGGACAGGCTAAGTTACGATTATTTATTTCTACTTTTTCATACTTGCATTCAAAAATATTAATTGTCGACTTCGTTAGATTGATTATTATTCAATTAAATATATTATTGCCGTAAACTAGATAAACAAAGAAAATAATTTCAGTAATTTATATGGCTGTTTAAAAATATAAAATAAACCAAATGTTTTTAACTTAATTACGATCATTTGTAATCTGTCCTGCTTTTCATATTACATTTCTGTGGCTAAATTGGTCGTCGTGATAACACTTATGAAGATGTTAACTATAATAACGTATAATAAAATAATTTAAATAAATACAGAACAGAATCCAATCGAAAACCGAAAAAATAATTTGAGAGAAGAGCGGGAGTGCCAGGGAGACATCATTCGACGGCAGGATGCGAGACATTTCTCGCATTGCCGAAATATGCGGGCATTTAGTATTACAATGATTAATTCGAATGAATATCTCTATTAAAATCATTCGAAAACTAATCATTCGATTATGGCTATCGCTAATTTTAATTACTGAGCAAAGTTTAACTTTAATTTCATATTTTAAACTGTTCAAATAATTTCCTCTTGTATGTAGTAAGACCTAACTGCATCTGAAATATCTGGCACCTATTTCTTGTACTTCAGTTTCAACTAACCCCGAGGAAGTTAAAAGCATGTGAATAGATCTCGTAGACTAACAATTGAAATTACTGAAATTCAACATTACAAACCGCAAATTAACCTTCAGGAAATAATTCATTCAAAGCGATTTCTACGAGCTGGCAAACAATTTGAAATACGATAATGACTTGAATACAATTTAAACTTTTATGTCATTTCAATAATTTTATGGAAGTTCTGGCTTCTGCATCTAATTGCTATTATGGATAGCTATTATAATAACTTTGTCCTGCGTCATCAACTTTCGCCGATTTGCTAAGTGTAATTATTCTAATGTTAGTATAATATGTGTTACTATAATTTTACATTACATGAAATTACGTTAAATTGTTATGTTAAACCCAGTAAATTATATATCAAAATTAGCTTCCTTAATTGCTTAATTGCTTGCATGCGTAATAAGTTACGTTTCAGAGATTCTATTAGATCGTTGCCTTGTTGGCTATCTTAAAGACATAATTTTTTAATTTAAGAATTAAACAGCGTTAAGCAGTTGTTGATGAACTTTATTTACACTTTATTTAAAAATGAGGACACCGTGGACTGGTAGCGAACATTTAATTCGGCGAAAAATATATGAAATGTACCGGAAAGTGTTTGCTTACGGTAAAATTGGTCAATCAGAGATTGAATGAAGATTACACTGCAATAAAGTGTTCCAAAAGTGCATTGCTAGGAATTATTGAACTTATGGGATTTAAACACAAACTATAAACAAGCGTCAAGTTATTATGGAATCAAACAGATTACAAGCATGGCGCCGCGAGTATCTCCAAAACATTTCGCCAAGAAAATAGAAATATATGTTAATAGGCGAAACGTGGTACAACTCCCATGATATTGTACAGAAAAGTTGCTACGCCAGAAAAATAGCATATTTTCTGTTTTATGTAACTATATTTCTATGTTGTAATTTTATTATTTTTAAGAAGTGTAAATAAATATGTATTCCTAAATATAGTCGATATTTAAAAAGGTTCAACTTTCCAATGAAATTCCTAAAGCCGGTTCTGATGTTTTACTTGCAATACAACTACGTTAAATGTTAACCAGGTTTCACCAGGCATTCGATGAGGCAATAACGATATAACTTGAAGGAAACTATACTCATTGGTATAACTGTGTTGGAATTTCGGTAATAGTTTGTCTGATTTTATTTTTAACTGCTGTAACGTCTGGGGTTAGTTCCTCTACACCAGTGGTTCCCAAACTTTTTCAAAGCACAACCCCCGTCTGACCAAAATTTTTCTCGCCACCCACCTCTTGTAGTACTCAACTTCATTGAGAATCAGCGGCTAAACCACACCAAATATATTTTCTATGATAACAGGTTACCCGGGGTATTATATTGATATGTTACTGCTGTTCTTAAGCGTCTTATAGAGATATAAATATAAATCATTTTGCAATAAATATATTAAGCATAATAAATATTATATCAAAAATTATATAAAAAACTAGATAGAGCTACAAATTACAAATATTCTTTTAAATAGTATAATAATGCTAAAACCTTTGGTTTTAGACTGACATAACCTTTTATTACTTTAATCCTTTATTAAAAGAAAATACACAATGTGTCACCACAGTCCTAACTTAACACCCTGTAGAAAGGAAGACAAAACTGCAGGTCAAAATTTTATAATAAGAATAATGTAATTTAATGTAGAATACAACATGTGAAGTAAAGATAGCCATGAATCTAATACTAATTGAGGAATATTACGTATCATATTTTCTTGTCTACATATTGGAAAAACGTTGCTATTAATTATTATTTAGTGTATAATTCTCGCGCATACTAACTTCAAGTTACAGTAGAAAGTAAAAGTTTCGTGTACAGATCATTTATATTAACATACTTTGCCATGTTAATTTAATCAGATTTGCAAAACGGCGGCAATCATGGTTACTATGCATCTGTGTTTTTGAAGACTGATATATTGGGTTTTCACGTGTTCTAATGTGTATAGAACATGTAGCAAAACTTTAATAAATCAAATATTGAAAATTTCAGGGATATTCACATGTTTGAATACAGAGCACCTTTTTTCTTCTATTTATAAAAATAAATTCCTGATATTTCAGTAGTCAATGCGTAAAAAATTTCCTAATCCAATGGTTCTTAATCGTTTTTAAAATGCGACCCCCTTTTGGCCAAAATTTTTCTCGCGACCCCCCTCAACTTAATTTAGAATCAGCGGCTAAACTGACGACTATTACCAAGTAGCGCAATTTATGTATGGGTTCTCCGTGTTTCCGGGAATTTCCACCGTATTTGAGAGGGTGCTAGATGGTGGTGGAATAATATGGAAAATCCATTTTGTTTTATATAAGCAGCGGACCGCGATGAGATTAGTCATCATCTCAAATTTTGTGCTGTACTGTGGATTGTGTGTTGAGTGCAATAAATCGATAACAAATATTTAAAGTTAAGTACTAGTTACACTTGTTTTGTTAAAGATGGATGAATTTTTAAATGGGTCATTAGAACCTTCCGCGTCTGGCAGTGACAAGAATACAAAGAAAAATAGACTGTACAGCAATGAATATCCTCAATATGGTTTTAACGTTATTTCCTAGAAATCCCAGTGTGTACTTTGTCGAAAAGTGTTGTCAAAAGAAAGTATGAAGCCATCAAAGCTATTTCGATATTTAAATACCAAATATCCAGACAAAAAAGGAAAACATGTGGAAAGCTTAACTCTCTCTACAAGGAGCTAGGCACCTCTACATCAGCAAACAGTACTAATGAAGAAGCACTACTATCAAGTTATCGAGCTGTTGAAATGGTGGAAATAATGGTCGGTGAAAAAGAGGCTGACAAGCTGAAAACAATAGCCCTCTCTAATAATAGTGCCCAAAGAAGAATAATTAGCATGGCAAAAGATATTCTAACACAAGTTGTTGAAAATATTAAGAAGAATATTCTCATTACAGATGGATATGAAAATGAAACTTATTAATATATCAGGTGATGGAATATTAAAATCATACTCCTTTTCCCTGAGCGCAGATTGTGCCAATTTTGGGCCAAAGGAAGGCCAGAATATCCTGAGTTTGTGAACAAAGTTATAAAGTGTTTGGAGCCATTGGTAGGGGAACGTGGGGCAAAACGGGGTACCTCCCTTATTATCGTAATAAGTACTGAAATCTATCTAAATTTCGCTGAACTCCGTTCTCATGTTGTCCCCTACTACTATACAACAGATAACAGCTGTTGTGCCCATCAAGTTGCCTAGTTCGTTGTCGTATGCAAATTTTCAACGTATATTTTACTGCAAGTAAGTACAAATGAGATACATTTAATTAATAGCTGCTTATAGAATGTTACACTATGTCCTATGGACTGTTAATTCCGTTTGTATCCTTAAGTTTTACGCAGTAATTTGGCCACAATGACTAGATAACCTCAAAACTTGTGTGTAGGGCAGAATGGGGCAGGGTAAAACGGGATACCCCATTTTGCCCTGTCCCGTTCTGTCCCCACATTTTTGATTTGTTAATCTACTCTTGTTCTAATTGCGTGTTCGTTCTGATTAAATTAGAATGGTGCGACGTTACAAAAGGAAGTCGGATCGGCAACAATGGACCGAAGAACAAATGCAAGTAGCGGTACAAGAAGTTGTAAATAGCTCGATGGGATACAAAAAGCGGCTGGTCAATTTAACGTTCCTCAAACGACATTAAAGCGTCACGTTAAAAAAATCAAAATAATCCAGAATACAGAGTTAAGAAAACGTGGGAAAATACCGATGTGTTTTTTCGGACGAGCAAGAAGCCGAACTAGTTGACTACTTAACTAAACTTGAGGCTCAACTATTTGGCCTTACAATGAATGAGTTGCGGGAGCTTGCTTTTGCTTTAGCCGATCGCAATAACCTTAATCATCCATTTAAGGATGAAAAAGCAGGATTAGAGTGTGCAAGAGGTTTTAAGGATAGACACCCCAATCTAAGCCTATGAAAGCCGGAAGCAACATCGGCAGCTCGAGCTGTGGGGTTTAATAGAGTCGCAGTCAAACAATTTTTCGAGCTTCTCTCGAAAGTTGTAAACACTCATCAGCTGACAGGGGATAGGATATTTAATTGTGATGAGACGGGTCTAACAGTAAACCCAAAAGGTCACTTAAAAATAATTTCCAAAAAAGGACGTCGTCAGGTCGGAACCCTAACATCAGCTGAAAGAGGTAATACTGTCACTGCTGAAATTTGCTTCTCCGCTTCTGGAAAGTATGTCCCGCCTATGTTGATACTCCCAAGGAAACGTATGCAACAAGAATTTTAAACTGGATTTCCTCCTGGCGCTTCTTCAGAAATCTACGAAACAGGGTAGATGACCAAGGAACTTTTCCTAGTTTGGTTTCAAAGTTCATTACGTTCACAGAAACTACAAAAGAAAAACCGTGTCTACTCATTTTGGATGGGCATTCGACTCATCCGAAAAGCTTGGAGTTGATTGATTTAGCACGGGACAATGGAGTGATTTTATTGTGCCTTCCACCTCATTGTTCTCACAGGCTCCAACCACTTGACGTGGCATTTATGAGACCATTAGGTAAATATTACGAGGATGAAGTACGAAAATGGCTCTGAGTTAACCCTGGAAAGGTCGATACCTTATTTCAAATTGCTTGTTTGTTTGGTCCAGCTTTTATACATGCGGCACCTATGAGCACAGCTGTGAATGGATTCCGAAAGACTGGAATGTGGCCTGTCGACATGAATGCTTTTACAGATGTAGACTTCTTGCCTTCTTCAACAACCGATATTGAGCTCCTTTTCGCCGATGTAAATGAAGCACAAAGTCCCACCCCGTCAACTTCGAATCAGCTTTCCACCCCATCAACTTCGAATCAGGAGTCAAATTCCACTATAGTTTTAAGTGCGCCAGCCCAGAAATAATTTTTCCTGTCCCAAAAGTTTCCCAAAATAATAAACGGGTTTCAAGAAAACGGGGCGAAACCATTATCTTGACATCATCCCCATATAAGGAAGAACTGAAGAATGCCGAAAAACAAAAACAAGAAAAAGCAGCCAAAACAGTAAAAAGAAGCCTTGTTTCAAAGAAATGAGTCCCTACCAATGCTTCCAAGAAACAAAAACTACCTTCTGATGACAGAGAAAAAGAGAACGAAGAAGATGAGTGCTTGTACTGTCATGACTTATCTGAAGAGGGATGGATTAGATGCTCTATATGCCTGAAATGGGCACACAACTCTTGTACTGGAGTTGATGAAGACGACGAGGATGCCACTCACGTATGTTATATATGTGAACAGTTTTAAATATTTACCTATTATGTATATAATATACCTATACATAGTATATATCTTGTAGGTATTACATAAATAATAAATAAAAAAGTTCCTTACCTGACTTATTTTTTAAACAATGGTATCCCGTTTTGCCCTACTCATGGGGCAAAACGGAGAAAATGACACCTATTTGAAAATAGAAGTATATTTCAAAATTGGGTTATTCAAATTTTAGTTCAAACGGGTTTTTAATTTGTTACAGAGTAATAAAACACGTATAGCACAAAATACACTATTTTTTTTATAAAATAATATAAAAAACGTTAAGTACCCCATTCTGCCCCACCTTTCCCTACATCATATTTGTGCAAATTAAGTTTATCATCTATGACTGCCATCAAAGAAAGAGTAAGAAATCACCTCTATTTTAATATTGTAAGTTTCATTAAGTTAAGTCTAGTTTGTGAAAGGCAGAAATAAATGCCTGTTTTATTCCTGAAATCCTCCCGCAACCTCCCTAGCCCTAACCCTAGGCGACCCACACTTTGGAAACTACTGCTCTACACTTTTGATTTTAAGTAAATCAAAGAATATAGTCGAAAGGCGTCAAATTGTGGGAACTAGCGGCCCAAAAATTGGTCCCCTCCTTTTGAGGATGAAATTAATTATTCAGGAAACATTTGACTTAAAACCTTTATGGCAACGTTTGACGTATGAGAATTGTTTTACCACTGGGCGTTACACGTCTATTAAACTTTGTAAGGAACTGTCTCTGAATTTGTAGAATTGACCCACGTTTTATAAAAATGTTACAACATTTATTTTGTCAGCGATCGACCAACGGTTGCGCTGGTATTTTTTTTCATGGCGTTTTAATTATTTATTTAGCTGTAAAATGCTTATCAAATAGGGTCACTCTTAAGTTTACACCTTTTATATTAAATTCTCTTTATTACATTTAGAAGTTTGTTACACTGTTACATTTTACGCAAATTATTTAACTGATAAAGGGTGACGTATTTAATGATGTTGTCATTGACTTTCTCAAAACGCGCAAGTCATTTTTAACAAAATTACTACATAAGAAAATTTTTACATAAATACCACGGCGCCGCGGCGCCTAAATGATTGCGTTTAAACTATGGCGCTCAAACGGCAATAATTTGCACGTTATTTATTGTATGATATGAAATAACCAATTTGTCGGTATTTCGCAACATACAGCAGCAATGTAACAGTTACAAACAGAATAATTATTGCTAATTTTTGCTCTACTTCTCTACTTTGCAAACATTATTGTGCTCGTTTCTATATTTAACTAGGTTCTATTAACTATAATACGTTCTGATTGAATACTTAGAAGGTGGGCATAATGATGAGCCAAGCTAACTTCTAGGTGGGCTTCGAAGTATTATTTCTCCCCCCAATGTTGATCAATTTAATTGTAATTGAAAATTTCAAACCATTCAAGCAATTTCATCTAGTTTGCAATTTCTACATCTAATTACTGTTGATGATGGTACGTAATTAATATAATATTCAGTTTGCCGTTGTGTTAGTCTCTTTGCGGTAATTTCAAAACAATTTCAATTGCAAACCAAGCTCCAGGAAGTTTAAAGCAATTTGGACAGATCGCATGTATTTCAAATTACTTAACATGCGGTAATTACACACTTGATTGTTTCGTAATCATTTAAATGACCTAAAAGCGATTTTTACTACTAGTAAACGATTGTAAAAAACATGGTATGGTTACTTTTTCGGAAGTATACAACGATGTGTGAGCAATGCAGGCCTCGCCCACCTGTAAATACGTGTGTTATATCATTTGTAACTGGTTTTAGGCTGAATTTGTCGCTACTTCTAAATTCCATTTTTGTTGTTTTTTCTCTCCATAACTTCCTGCACGCATATTTACATTTTATGTCTGGATTAAAAAACAAATTTCTCTTGCTGTTCTAAATATTTTTCTAAACTAATAAGCAGTTTTTATTTCATTTTGAGCTTGATAAGTATGTTACGTAATTATTAAAGGCAACACAAGATACACGTGCAACAAATACAGTTATAGTAGACAAACATTTGATGTTTGTGCGATCTTGATTCTATACCGAAGTCTCTATCAATGGCGAATTTAAGATTTCAATCTATTCCCCCGTTAAAGCTACAGTGTGAAGGTGCTTATAAATTTCGAATATTTCCAATTTACGTTTTATTCTCACAAATATGCATGCTATTCTATATTAATAAGTGATTATATTCCAGCAATTTTTTAGTGTAATTTGATATTTTAGATGTTTGTATTGATCGCAGCCTATAAAGATTTCTAATTGTCTAACCTCTATAAACAGAATTTCATGGTGGAAAATTTAATTTGTAAATACCTGTATTTCCAAGATCATTAATTTTTTGTATCGCGTTAACTAAAGTTTATTTAATAAAAGCACAGTCTGCTTGTACTTATAAATTTCAAATGCTTCCTGTATATTAAATTTACACACAAATATATAATAATGGTGAGGTTCTGCAACCTACGAAATAGTTTTGACATTAGACAACCGCATTATTACCCCTTGTTCATTCCAACGCAGGTACCCAATTATTTAAAGCTACTGGGCCGTCCGCCAGCCATCGAGTTAGGGGGTTTGAACTTCCGACCTTCCGCACCGGAGCCCAGTGCTCCAACCACTTGACCACACTGGCGCTAGTCGTCACAAATATGTATATTAATAAGTGGTTGTGTTTTAATACGTGTTTAGCGTAGTTCAATTTATATTTATAGTTGTTTACTTTATTTATTATTATTTATTGATTTTTAATAAATTAAATTTACATGCGTCGTCACTAATATGTAATAATGGTGAGGCTCTACAACCTATGAAGTGGTTTAGCCTGCGATGCAGGAGTTCAGAGCTCCCGTATCCTTGTTCTCACACCCGGTTGTCGCGTGCCAAATTAATTGCACATGGTGATGTGGTGAGCATCACACATTGGGCAACTCCATTATTACCCCTTGTTCATTCGGACACAGGTACCCAATTATTTAAAGCGATTGGCAGGCCGCTCGCAGAGCTTCGAGTCGAGGGGTTTGAGCTCCCGACTTTCCGCACCGGAGCCCAGTGGTCTAACCATACTGGCGCTTGTCGTCACAAATATGAATATATATACAGGCGGGTTTTTATACAGCATCTCTCTGCCGTTTCCCGCATCCTATACGCCATTCCTTCATGTATATATGTATAAGTGGTTGTTCTTTAGTAATTGTTTAGTATAGTTTAATTTTTCTAGATATTTCAAGTTATAGTTGTTTGCCTTATTTACACAGAATTACATTTTAAATAATTTAAATTTATTGTATAAATGCCTGATCTCCATAAACCGTTAGTTTTGTCTTTGCTGTATTATTAGTTGTTTCAAAATTACTTTATATGTTTCGTTCCTAATTTTTGCAATTTTCATCTATTGTTTATCTTCTATTGCTTTTTATAACAATTATACGTTGAAATATAGTCCAACTCCCCTAAAACGAGCTGGGGTACAGAAAGCTTCCAGGTGTAACGAGCGTTTATAAGATAAATGTTTGGATTTGCATTGTTTACCGTATTGTATCTCCTGTTTACAACGATAGTCAATTCAAATACGAGGATTGTTCGATAATTACGTAGCCTAACACAGAGATGGCGCGAATTCGGAGGAATCTTCTTTACTATTCTGTAGAACTATCCTTTATTAGATTACATATGACAGTACAAAGCTATCTGTCAATTAGTCTGTTTTTGACAGTACGCCAAAGTGTGATTTTGTAAACAATAGAAAAAAACTGAGTTGAAAGCAGTGATAAAGTACTTCCATTTGAAAGACTGAACACCAACCGAAATCAAAGCAGAGCTGGATTCAACACTATTGGAATCCGCTCCTTCGTTTTCAATGGTTAAAAACTGGGATGTCGAATTTAAGTGTGCTCGTCTGAGCACAAATGATGAACCCCGTAGTAGACGTCCAAAAACTGCTACTGCCCCGGATATGATTGTAAAAGTCCACCGTATCGTATTGGATGACCGTCGAGTAAAAGTACGCGAGATAGCAGACATAGTGGGTATCTCAAATGACAGTGTGCACAGAATTTTGACTGAAGAATTGGAAATGAAAAAATACTCGGCGCGTTGGGTGCCGCGGTTGCTCACACCTAAAATCGAATCGTTTAAGTGTTTCTCGCGACCTTTGGCACGTTTTCGCCACAGTCCGGATTTTTGGCGCCGTTTCATAACCGTCGATGAAACCTGGGTCCACCATTATACTCCCGAAACTAGAGAACAGTCCAAACAATGGACACACAAAGGTTCTCCGCCACCAAAGCAGGCAAAAACGGTTTTGCAAGCAGGAAAGGTTATGGCAACCGTATTTTGGGATTCTCATGGAATTATCTTGGTCGACCACTTAGAAAAGGGGAAAACAATAAATTGCGAGTATTATGCCAATTTGTTGCAACAACTTAGCGACAAAATCAAAGAGAAACGGCCTCATTTGGTAAAGAAAAAAGTGCTTTTCCATCAAGATAACGCACCTGCCCACAAGTCTGCGATTGCAATGGCCAAAATTAATGCATTGGGATTTCAATTAGTGCCCCATTCGCCCTATTCCCCACATTTGGCTCCTAGCGATTATTATCTATTTCCAAACCTGAAAAAATGGCACGGCGGTAAGAAATTTTCGTCTAATTCCGAGGTAATCGCTGCTGTAAATAGCTATTTCGAAGACTTGGATTCATCGACTTACAATGAAGGCATTGCTAATTTGGAATATCGTTGGAATAAGTGTGTTGAGCGAGCAGGAGACTATATTGAAAAATAAAATTTTTTGTCGAAAAAAACTTGCGTTTTCTTTGTTAGGCCACGTAGTTATCGAACCATCCTCGTACACTTTAGGGGCAAAATAATTAATTCTGTAAAATATCGTAATCCCAGAGATTTAAAGCACAAAAACAACTCTACATAGGAGCTAAAACCTCCTAATTAATATGTATGTATGCAGATGCTATTTAATAGTAGACAACAGTTACTTTAAAATTTTTAAGTATAAACATTTTAAATAAACATGATATTTTGAATATTAATAACATAAATCATTTTAGTGAGTTACCCGATATTACGTTTTCCGGATAAAACGAACAAACATTTGCGTCTTTTAACCGGGTTAGAATATACGTATAAGCTGAGAAATGGATTGTTGCAAATATTAATAATATTATATGTACTAATCAATTTATATGAATTTCAACAAGTTAGACAAGAAACAATTAATAGACATCGTTAACTTTTACCGATCTCGTCTATTTATTCCGCGGCAATTAATTACAGATGCTAATTATGACCTTGATATTAAGTCCATTAGGTGAAAGATGTAGGAAACACGAGCCTACATTTGTGCCTGCATCCACATAATGTTAGCGTAATAAAAATAGTTTGGTCGTTGGTTTGTTATACGACATTCATTTCGTGGTTTGCTTCTCATTTTAAATATCAAGGGCGTTGGGTTATTTCTTTGTTAGAACTAACCTACTCACATTACGAAATAGCGGTTGCTATAGTAAAATTTATACTAACAGCGGCAACACAACCATTAATGCTTACTTGGATTGAGTGAATAAGCCAATTTTTTTGCAAAGTTCGACAGTCGTACGGCGAGGATGATGACGGGGAATCCGATCAGTTCCACGGGGAGCTCCAAGGAAGATTCTTGACCAACCGCTTCTGGAATTGCGGAAAGGGCCACGAAGATGGACGCCACCACACCGAAAAAAACACCACGCACCTTCATAGTGTCTTGGGTCACACACCGGGTGCAAGTGAAAAGACAAAACTCTAAGAGAAGGCGTACTGCAATGTTATCGGTGAAAGTGAGCTAAGTTGGCCACCACTCCTTTGCTTGGTGGTACACCTCACGTATCTCCGAGTAACATAATCACAGTTTAACATTCTAACTAAGTGCTAAGAAATCGAAAGTGGATGCCATTACAGCAGTTAAGAGAGAATATGTATCGTACAAGTTAGGAATTTGTAATTAGCTGTACGGTTTTCGTCGCAAAGATTTAGTATGGCATAATGGTCATAGCACAAATCGGTTTGTACCGGAAATAACACGACATTTTCGAAGTTTTAGGGTATTGACTCTCACAGATTCCAGATACAACTAAATACTTCTTAACTTTCTGAAAACACTATTAAAAAAGCGTGAGGAGAAGCGGACAACATAATGCAGGTTTGGCAATTGAATTCCAGGACTGGTACAATATTAAAAAAAAAACATTTTAAGGCAGACGAAAAATATTTGATATGCACTTAAAACAATCACAATTTATATTAATATAATTATCACAAATTTTGAAGGTTTGAAAACAGTCGATAAAGGAGTTCAAAGAAACTGCTTTCAATTCGGTTGTTACATTTTTATAATATCTTCTACGTCCCGAAATCGTTTTTTTTAACAATTTTTACTTTATGAAAGAGAATAATGTCTGCTAGTACCAACTAAGGTGAATAGGGTGGATCACTGATATCAACAACGCCGTTCTTCATCAGAAATATTTTCACAATCTGTGTACACTGGCCAGGTTCATTATCATGCAACAAGGGCCACCTACCATTTTCTCGAAATTGCGGTAACACTCGAGAAAATAATCTCTATCACTTCAACATACAATGCACCGTTTAATGTTAATCCTTCAAGTATAAATTCTTCATGTTTATCGACAACGGTTTTCATTCTGGATTCTTGCAAAACGTTATCGGGAAAATGTTAGCAGTTAGTTAATCAGCAAATACATTTACTCTATGTGGACCTAAAAAAAAGCTTACGATAGTGTTCCGCAAGGGAAACTTTGGGAAGCCTCAAAGAGAACCAATTTCGATATCAATTTGATCAGAGCAACTAATAAGTGGACGCGACTGCCTCCCTGGACTTTCCCATACTGGAAACTGTTCATATCATCTTTATTCAACAGTAGAGTTATTTTCCTCAAAACGGTTGTTCAA
>JABXWE010032739.1:0-13231 GCA_014611495.1 Limonius californicus
ATCCACAACGTGGAGCATTACACAACAATATAAATATATATATATATATATATATATATATATATATATATATATTTATATATATAAATTTACTCCCAGTACTCCGAGTTCCCCGAGCAGCTACTGCAAAAAAATACAGCTAGTACAGAATAATTTCATTTGTAAAAAAAAACAGTGGGCACAGAAAAAATACGCTCTTACACATAAAAAATACGCTCTTACACATAAAACATTTCATTCTCTCATTTTCGTACATACTTCATATTTTTCTTTCTGGCCATTTGTAAAAAATTGGCAACCGTTGATTTTACGTTTCAAGTGTTATGGCATCTATGAAATCGTTTTTTGTATTTTCAGATGGAAATCTGAACTTAACTTCTTGACCATCAACTAATTTCAACTTAACTGTGTCGACTGACGGTACGATGTTTCCTTGATTTCACGAAATGGGATAAGACGGTTCTTCTCAACAAGATTTTTGTTATCGCCGTCCATTTATTTTATCAAGATTAATCCTTTTATCTTTCAATACTTCGCCAGCGACTTCGCGTATAAAAAACTACTATACTATTGTATAATTCAAGCAAACAGGGAATTTCCCAGCACGAGAGAAACATCTTTACGCACATGAGCTCGTTCATAAATTAAAGGAAGTTCGTCTGGACGAATTTGTGAACGAGCCCCAGCTGTAGCACCACCAATCTGAAATTAGTTGTGCGTTAATTGGTTGGCTTGGCGACTTTATACTTTGTAAGACAGTTCATAGAGGGCAACATGTCATATTATCTGATACAAACATTTCGATAGTTTCGGAAATTTTATTGGTTGTTAAAAAATGGTACAAACGCTCGTCCCAATGTAATTAATTACAACAACGGGACACATTACTTTAAAACGGGATGTATGGTCACCGTAATGATGTAAAGACTTTTGAAAAATTACTTTAAGGCACATTCTGTTGGTTTTTATGTTGCAAATATTCTCAAGTGGAAAGAATGAACTGTTACATAGAAATATCTATGAATTGTGAATATATTGAAAAGATTTAGATTGAAAAGATTTAAAGTTTCCGAAGTGCTAAATTGCAGATATATTGATAATTAAGTTTATATTATTTCTTGTAAGGATTAATGAGATTTATGACCATATATTTTATGTGTAACAATTACCTGTGCAATGAAAGTGCTACTTTTAACTAGAAGAGAATTTATCTAAAACAATGATGAATGAGTTTTTATACAGGGGAGATAATAATTGACGTAAATAATTACTAATTTAAATGTTTGATAGAGCGCAGTTTATAAGCTTAAACGAACACATTTTGCTTTAAAAGAAAGTCACATTTACAAGGATTTATTATAATGGAGTTAGGAGTTTTCTTATTTTATATTAGCTGAAATTCAAATTGAGCGAAAGTTACTAGCGTTGCGTTGCAGCGTAATTTTATCGCCACAAGCTGGCACGAGAATGTATTTTCTTCTACATTCGGAATCACCGAACAGGGCGACGGTATAAGACTTGCCCTTTATGTTATTACGGCCTTTACTAAATAAAATAATAAATGTTCAGCATCAGATCTCCGCTTGCGGGAAACATTACAAACATATATTGTTTAGGATATTATTTTGGTATCGTTCTGCACTAACCGTGTTCTCGAAAAATATAGGACCGACAATCCTTCTTCGTGGCAAATTTTAGGAGAATGTAAAGACGCTTCACGAAAGACATGCGGGTTTTCATTGCTCCAGATTCGCATCACTTAAGAATTCACCTATCTATTTAGGTAAAACCAGATTTATCAGAGAAAAGGTCCAGTCCAAAACAGTATTAGCGTTTAAATGCACAAGAGACCAATTGCAGTATGAAACTCTTCTGTTGTAAGCTGGATACAAGAAATCTTGATACATTTGTAGTGTGTATGGATACATTTTTATTTCATTCTCTTGTTTTAGAATAGCACACGGATCATATCTAAGATCCATTTCTTGAGCAAGTGTCGGGATCGATTTCATTATGACTTCGCAATTGATTGTTCATTTCTAACAGATGGTCTACCAGTTTTCTGTTTATGTAGTATGCTACTAGAATCTTGCCACGGTATGTTCTACTTGATGAATACTACTACTACTACTACCTTTTCTTTAAATTCAAGCAACATAAGAAATCCAATCCATTCGGAATATTAAATAATTGGTATCACAATTATTGATATGTATTCTGCATTATCCAGTGTATTTAAAAATGGGTTGCGTGCTGGGAGAAATACAATTTGGTGACCATGGTGTTGAATCAGATTTACTATTTAGAGATTCCTGTGAAAATGCACGTTGTCAATTATAAATGGCACTCCTTCAATATGATCATTGTTTAAATGATTCATTAAGGTCACTATGAAGTCATTAAAATGTTCGGAATTGTACGGCCTATCTTGAATTTGGAACTAATAGAATGAATTGATTATCATAACGGCAGCAGTTGACTAATGTTAAGCTCTGAGTTCAGCTCTGCGCACGTAAGCTGGTGTATTCTTGGTAGATCTACCACGAGAGGTGTGAGAGAAAACTTGAATACCACATTCATCTATAAAGAATATTTTCTAACCCATAATCCGATTGTAATGTATAGCATATCGAAATATTCGCTGTATGACTTCTAGCGAGATTCTTCTTTCGGGCACATTTGTGACTCTTTTGAGTGAATAATGAAATTCCTTGAGCGCTCGTTTGAGAAGCATTCAGCCAAACCAAGAGATGTCCATTTTTCGAAATCGAGTTTTCCACATGTTTTCCCTCTAGAATTTCAAGCCGCATCCATTTTTCAACTGAGAATCAAGCAACACATATGTCCTATAGTAAATCGTGCCCAAAGAGCTCCAATTTAAGCAAAAGCAGACATGTCCATTGCATTTGAAACTACATTCTAAAATCGTTCAAAACCAGACATGTCCGATTATGAATGGCACACGAAAGCTTTAATTTTGAGCAAAATTGGACATGTCCATCTTGATGTAGATATAGTAGTAATATTCTATTTTATTACTGTGGATCGGAAAGGTTGGCATTACTAATTATATTTGATAGTAGTATTTAAATAGTGCCGTTTGACGTATCGTATCAGTAAAGTGAGTAAAATTACGTTTTGTTCAACATGGAAAACGCTATTGTTGATATAAATTCAGGATTGCTTGCTTGCTTGCTTTGAAAGAGCGAGATCTAGGACGCGTTTTTCCAAGCATCTCTATGCACTTAGGCCATATGGCTCATTGTACACCCTAACTAAGAATTTTGCCTATCTGCGGTAATTCCAACTCCTGTAGTGATTTTTAACGTGTCACACATCGCAGTGGCACGGGACCTACGGCTTTACTTCTTATCTGACAGAAGGCGCACTTTCAGATTTTTCCCCGCTAGAAAAATATCGCCGACTTTGGCCAGGTTCGATCCCGCGTCCCTCGGATCTAAAGGCAAATGCGCTAACCACTAGACCACCGAAGCCGGCTAAATTCAGGATTACGAAAGAAGCAAACCACCATTCGTAAACGTGTCATTAGCAAACAAAAAAGGTTAGTGTTATTATTGAGTTATTGAGTATTGTTGCGATTGTCATCCTTTTTTTAGATATGAGAATAAAAACCATGGATTTAAAAGACCATGCAGTCACCATAATGAGACATTAAATTGCAACCTTATAAAAGGTATGAGGTTCCCAATAAAATTGTTCAAGACCAAAAACTGTATCACTTTTTGGCAGTGTGTACACCAAAACGCCAAAGATCCAGATCCACTACTGCACAAGGCAAAGAAAAGAAGCGGAGCATGTATGTTGCATATCATCTTCGTTTGGGCAACAATAGTAGACGTACAAGAGTGATTCCAGTTTACCAAAAATTTGTATTGGCTGTATTGGGAATATCTAAAAATCGAGTGAATGTAGTAGCGAAAATGCTGCAGAATGGTGATGTACCCACAGAAAAAAGGGAAGATGACCATATTTCTTGGAAGAGTGTAGAGAAGAAAAGCAAAGTAGTGGATTTTATAAACAAGTTGAAAGCCATTACAATAGATTGAAGTCCAAGAGAGTATACCTACCTTGTGATTTAAATAAACAAAATTAAGGCAAATGTTTAATGCGTCTGTAGAGAAAGAGTTCAAAGTTAGCCCTTCAATGTGCCAGCGAATTTTTGCCAACGACTTTAATATTGGGTTTTTATCACCAGCAATGGACGTTTGTGGAACTTGTTTGCAGTTAAAAAATCTTATACAAAGGGAAAAGCTTCCTGCAGAAAAACAGAAGTTAACTGTTCAATTAAAGATTCATAAGATAAGCGCCAAAGCTTTTTATCAGTTAATCAGAGAAGATCGTCCAAATTCTATTAGATTTTGTTTTGATCTGCAGCAAGTGCATCCTTTACCCAAAACTGCCATACAAGATGCATTTTATCTGCGACACTTTTACACTTTCTGCTGTGTGCCAATGGATTCCAGAACACCTACATTTTACACATGGACAGAGGTGGAAGCTGGCAGAGGATCAGAGCAAATCTCATCGGCCGTCATTCATCATCTGCGAAGCCAGAACTACAGAGACATTCATACAGTCCGACTTATTTGTGATGGGTGTGGAGGGGAAAATAAGAATGCCCACGTCACTCACACCCTTGCTTTTTGGTTTAAGCACGAATCACCAAATTCAGTACAATCTATTTCTGTTGTATTCCCAGTTTGTGTACATAGTTTTCTGCCAGCTGATAGAGTGTTTGGTAGGACCGAAAAGCTTCTGAAGAAGCAAAATATTATTTTGGAAAAAGAATAATATAACACGATTTATTCTCAAGTGGGCGAGGTGAAATTATTAGGAATAGACTGGAAAATGTACAATGTGAAGAATTTGGGAACGGTTTACAACAAAATTAATGGCATTCAAGAAATGAAGTGGATAATAATCAAAAAGTTCACAGCAAACAATGAAATTATTGTCAAGTATATAGGTACGCTCTATTACAAATTTGAAGACGATCTAATGCCATTTAAGTCTTTATTAAAAACAATAGAGCAGATGACTCTACCGCACTTCAAGAAATGCCATTAGTTCACAAAATTTCAAATGAAAAAAAATTAAATGTGGATATATTATTAGTAAAGCAGTTTGGAGGAGTTTGGAAGTTCCAGAAACCTATATTCACGGAGATGTCGAAGAGGAAATTTGCGACTTCCTCGAAGATGACTGCGCCCTACAAATGTAGTTTTTGTTAACTATCACATTTTATATCAAATTTCCAATAAAAAATTAAATTATATTACAGAAATGTATTTATTAATCTTTCCGTTGGAGCAAAACCGGACAGGTCCAACCGTTTTTTCTTAATAACGCCCACAATTTCAAAACTGTTTCATTAATTTTTGGTTATGTATATTGTAGTGACCATATCTAACGAATAGAGTGGTAAAAGTTATAAAAAAGCAAGTAATTTTTATCTGAAACGTTTTTTTCGATTTCTAAGAATACAACCTCTCAGGACATGTCCTGCTTTGACTGAATGCTCCTCGTTTAATAGTCGAGTTGGAAATTCGCTTACCCGGCCATTCTGTGAGACACTTGATCTTCAGGGCATGAATAGTTTGGGTACAATCAGTTACAATTACAAATCTATTTCTTCTTCTTTTTACTAGCTGTCCGGTTTCTCGTATGCTGCATATATTATTCTTACTGTGTTAGGTAGAATATTCAATTGCTGTCCTACCAGCACACTGAACGAAGTATAATTCATCGCTCTTATTATTTCATTATTTATTTTACTATTAATTCTTTTTTACTAGGTTTCGTCAGCACTACCTGATCTTCTGTATCAAAGTGCGAATTGCAATTGACAGCCAGTGAAATTGTTTTGACATAAAGTATATGAGTATATAACAGTTTTTAATAAAGTTTTAAATATTTACAACTCAGGAAATTAACTCTAATAATTATACAGTTTCACTAAAAATGTCATAGGCAGTTTATTGTTTTGTGATGTTAAACGCAAAACGTCAAAATTCCACAGGCACCCATGTTGAATTTACTTTTTGCTTATACTATAGTTGTATTGCTAGGCAAGGAGATTTAATATTTTGGGTACTATTAAATACCTCAAGTAGAATTTAATTTTCTTTAAAAGCAAAAGTTTACGTGTACATGGTGAAACTGATGTGGCGTACAAAATATAGCTGACGCAGCAATACCCAATTCTATTAGTTAGGAAAACTATCTCTTTTAGAAAAATATTCACGTTTACATTAATTTTTTTCATAAAGTTATAGGAAACAATAAGTAAACGTTTTTAGTTACCTCGTAAATTTCGTATTGTATGTTCTATTTAAATCTTAAAAGTGGGGAATATTTTCAAAATAATATTAATTTTATCTGATAAACAAAAATATTTTTGTATATTTAGTAACTGTGATTGATAACCGTTCCAAAGAATATTTAAACCTGAGATTCAATGACAACTAAACGTCTGCGACCTTTAGGTCAGACTGATACCTAAAATGTCAGATCATTGGGGTCCTAAGTTAGTTATCAGTAGTGAATTATATTAACATTGAAGCGGTTGCGCGTTTAGTGCGAACTCCGTGTGCGTGGGATATTGTGTATTGGCATGGATTTCCCGTAAGGTAAGACTATTAGAAACTTGGTCAAATGTGGTTCCTACTGCGAATGGTCTAGATATGGTCAATACTATCGGTGCTCCACTTTAAAATGCTGCTATCGCGAGAAAATTGTTAATTGTAAACATAGATAAAAGACCAAATATAGCAATAGGTTCGATAAACCGCTAAATCTTATTTAAATTCTAAACATTACGAGGTACGCTTCTCTGAACTTCCATTGTAAACTCCTCCGAAGAGTCGTAAAACTATGTTAATGTTTTGTACATAGCGTGTAAAGTTATGTTGTAAGTAGAAACTACCGATAACTATTAAAAAAATATTCTGATTTGTTTTCATTTATAAGGAATACATGAGATTATTTTTGTACACATTTATATTGCTACATACACGTGTCTCATTTGTTATGCAATTTTAACTTTTTAGTTTTATTTGGTTTCCCATAAATACAGTATTTTCGTGGTAAGCTGCGACAGTAATATAAGACTACCTTTGCTTTCTGTCCGAAGAATCTGTTAGTTAAATGGTCAAATTCCAATACTTCTACGGGAAGTTTCTCAAATAACTGATCTTTAAACGCGTCACATTTTGTTTATGTAAGGTAAGTGAATACAATTTGCCCACCCCAAAGAAGTTTTTTTTTTCGAGCAAGATAAAGTTAAATAAGAAACCGCAAGTATATACCATGATAAAGTACAATATGTTTAGAACCAAGAAAAAAATAATTGTCGCAGAAAAATCTTTTGAAATATTTTTTACCTAACTCTTAAAAAAATGTGTAAATGGCTATATTGCCAACACGGTGTTGGGAATATGACCATGTATGAAAAAGTCTGAAATTAAGTAAGTAAGTATAAATAAAAATGATCTCTTGCAAGTGAAATATTTATTTTAAATACAGTACATTACATACGAAAAAGAATAAGAATTATCATTATTATTCGCATAATGGACAAATAAAAATGTTTTTGTTTTCCTTGGTTAAACCCCCACAATCCTCATAAATATATTGTACGCAGGCGGAGCACAGGCGCATATCAGAAATTTCATGCATCTGACACACTGCACAATACCAATCTTGCTCATCTGCTTTTTCTTTGATATTTTTCTTAGTCGTAGCTTTAGATATTGTAGTTTTTGATGTTGTTGCGTTAGATGTTGTAGTCTTTGATGTTGTCGTAGCTTTAAGTGTTGACGTAACGTTAGATGTAGCTTTCTCGTTTGTGTCAAAAACTGTTTTTTTACCACAACAGCTCGGCTGTTTATGGCCTTCTGCCTCTTTGCTGTTGATTTGACCATTTTTTCCGGGGTCTTCAACATTTCCGTTATTGACTTGTTAAGAAGTTCTTTCGATAGACCCAAATTATCGTTTATATCAAAGGCATCTAGAAATGGGGGCATGACTTCTTCTGAGCTGTCATCATCAGAAGAGCTATTTGGGGTTGTTGGTCTTTTTCGGATATTTGATGGCCCTGTCTTAGGAGATGCTGCTCTGTTGAGTTCGACTATCGGTTCTTTTGGTTCTTCTACTTGGGTGACTTCACTAGGGGCAAATGCCACTTCCGGTATTGCTTCGGGATTGAATGGAAAAATAGCGGTTGCGGCAAAGCCTGCGTTTACATTTGCTGGTGTTACGCTTTTATCCCACACAATCTGTATCTTGTCCAATATTGGAGTACCTGATCATCCCAGTGGTATTCGAAAGAACGAAATACAGATTTGTCCATGGGTTGTAATTCATGGGTCGTATTGCTTGCCAAGCAAAAAAGTACAAGATTATGTCTTTCTCCTACCTCGACGATCGTATAGTTCAGATGACATTTAGCACCGTCAAAAATTAGTAAACATTTTCCCGGTGGTTTATATTTAGCCAAATGTGCAATTCAGGTGCAAAATGTGGTATAGTTGTGCCAGCCTATCAAGTAATGCACGTCATAGATCACATGATCAACGAGCAGCAGTGCCGGTATCATAAAATAAAAAAATCCAGAATGTAATTAGTCATTGCAGGTTATTCTTTTACTTTTTTTATATATTTACTTTTTAAATTTAGTAGACAACAGTAGGTTACTACAATTTATAATTAATTAACAAATTAAATTATACAAATGTATTATATTTTATAGCAGCACTATTGTTATGTGTCATTACGTTGGTATTAAATCCAACATGTTTATACTTTGCTGTCAGAAAGTTGTCAGAAATTATTGCAGCTGTCATTGAAGGATGGTTGTTCGTAGTTTTCTCCTTGTAAATAATTTGTTTATTTTCTGCTATAAAAGGAGTTCTAATTAGAAGTAACCTACATTATATTTTTTTACACGTTTACAAAATTCCGAAACCTTTAAGCAGACAGTCGAAACAACCTGTCGCAAGTTTGATAACCTATTTCGAACGCGAACGAAATAATAATGGTCCAGTTCTACCTTTAAATGCTGTCAGAGACTTAATATTAACTTCTACAATTAGAGTATGTTTTTATTTTAATAATTATTAGCTGCTGTGGTTTCTACTTGCTTTATATTAAATTTGGATGTAAATATTTGAGGTTACGTCCATTTGTTTGTTGTTCCACTTTAAACTGTTTCAATATAAATATACACATACAATGTTGTGACGTCATAAAATTTATATATGACGTGCATTACCTGATTGGCTGGCACAACTATAATGCGTTGTGATCCCGATGGTAATGTGTCTTTCCATTCTGGTTTCAATCTTTTCCCTTTGAATAAAATTCTTGGTGGAATTGAATTACCACAAGCATTGCCACAGGAGGCAATGGTGACGTTTTCTCCGTGCTCTGGTGCTACCATATAATGCACGTTTTGCGCCCTTTTTCGCTAGCACACTTTGCTGATGGTGCAAATTCAATTTGCAGCCTTTTTTATCGACATTAAAAATATTCTCTGGGCTATCCATGAGATCCAGTTCCAAAACAACTTCATTCAATTTTGCGAAATAGTCATTTACTACAAACCTGTTTAATTTCTAGGCATGCGCCGGGTTCATACTTTGTGCTTTTCTTGGTCTTATTACATGATTTCATTTCAAAAACCCATTAAGCGAATACCGGCCAATAAGTCATTTTGGACATGGCAGAAAATTTGTTTTCTATACCATTTTCGGTGCAGAAATTGAAAACACACCTTCGAAGTGTCCTTGCTGTTAGCGGGTAACCCACTTCTGCCAATCGGACTATTCTTGTAGACAGTTCACTTTCTTGATCATCAGTCAGTAGTGGTTTCCGTCCCCTTTCTATCTTACTGGATCCGTTACCATCAACATATCTGGATAGAGTCCTTCTCGGTATTGAAAATGTTTTTGAAGGCCTTTGACGAGACATTCGACCTTCCTGCACAGCTGCGACTGCATTTTCCGAGTCTCGACTTCCCCACTTGCTCCGAATGTCCCGATTTCTAACTTTACCAGTCATACCTGTTATAATTTACACTAATAGATTGTATGAAAGCAAAGAGTTAACATGCTGACAATACGCTCATACACGTGCTAGCAATATGTCCATGTGCATATGGCCAACTCCGCGTGGTGGGCATATTGCATCTTTCGTGAAATAATCAAACTACGCCTAGTGGGCATATTGCCAACATGCGTATATTGTATTTACCTATCTTACTAATTTTGCATAAATATTACAATTAATTACTATTTTCTAAAAGTTTGTTAATTACATCTGAATGTTCATAGAAGTCAGCTGCTTATATATACCATAGTATATTTCAAATATTTGTAGTATAAGTTGTTATATTTTTTTTATTCAAAATCTTTATGGGTTTCTCCATATAAAAGCGAAACCTAAAAAAAGTCGTCTAAACGTCTGACGAATTGTAACCAATAAGGTAACCTCAATTTTTGGGCCCGATAGTTAAATTACCTTTGAGGCTATTTAATATTTTTAGGAGGAATGAAATATAGGTACTACGATAATTTGTAGAACTTTTAATTTACTAAATGTTGGTTTAACGGAGCTACGGTGACCGACAGATTGAAGAAAGCAATTTCCTAGATTTGTATTTATTATTTAACATTTCCAAAAACTTAAAAACTTATAATATATCTGGTTCAGTCATTCATCATTAATGTTCTGACGTCTGCAAACTGAACTGGGACGAACGAATACAGAAATAACTGGCGAGAACATGTTGAGGGAATGGCTGTACAAAGAATACCCAATAAGATATGGCAATACAGAGTTAAAGGGAGAAGATGCTTTGGACGACTACATAACAGGTGGAAGAACCAAGAGTAAAGGAAGAAGAAGGAGAACTACATATATACTGGAGCTGGTTTGTAATCTACCACGTTTAATTTACTGCGATTTAATTAATATCTTAGCTCACACTCGATATATATTTATTTAAAACAACGCCCTGTATTTTTCGGTAAAACTAACTTAACAAAATCTCAATAATGTGTTTCATTTTTTCTCCGAGCAGCCGTAAATTGTTTGCAATAATTCTTCACTTCTGGACAATATGAATTTTCAGAATCGGATTTGTTTTTCCGTCAATCGAACTCGATAGCGTTACCGGAAAATGAAGATTGAAATCCTCTAATGATTCTTTGTGATCTTTATTTTTCTGAAGCCCGGGATAAGGTAAGTTTTTAAAATCTTCTAAACTTTCTCCTTAATTGGGCCTTCAGCTAAGTCTGCCCCTTTTCAGATTTTAAATTAAATTAGCGTTGACAAGTTTATTCTTTCGGAAATATCTGTGAAATCGCTTCCATGTTTTAATGGATAATTACCCTACGGGTGACATTAGTAATTACTACGATTCTTGATGAATTTTTTATATTGAATAACAAATAAAATCGCATTGTCATGCGGTACGAAGAACATTTCATACGTTTAAGATGAATTAAACCATTATTAAAATTAGGTTAAGTAATTTAAATAACTTAACCTACTTGACACGCACGACAAGAATGCGTTGTCCTTTATATGGGATTATTTTGCATTCTCTTTATGAGTGTATTTATTTTATGTTAATGTTTACATTCTTGAAAGAGTGGTTTCTGGCTTTTGAACACATGACTGATGTTATATTTTTCTGGCTTATTTAAAATTACCGGTATTTATTTTAGCGCAGTTTAGAAGTTGAATAAATGTTCAGTTGAGAGCGTTATATCAGCCTATCGTTGCTTTTTCTCAAGCGATAGTAACTTGTTTTTTTTTGACTTCAAAGTCGGCGCTGTTCATTGTGAATATATCACAAAACGTACTAATCCTATTTTTATAAAGAGATTTGACAAGAAAGCATTCAAATGTAAACATTTAGAAATAGCTCTAATAAAGATTCAGTAGTGTATTGCCTTTCAAAGCCCAAATTTCTGATGTTGTCAAACCATCCGCGGAAGGTGTTTATACGCTCTTCTAGCATGCTGCAAGTATTCTTTTTATTCAAAATTCTAGGCCGTATTATACAGGATGATCAACAAAATTTCCGATAAAGGTTGGCTGTGGCAAAACATAATTCTGGTATGTGTGCTTATCAACTGACATTTGAAACTGTCACGTCTAATTTTTAGGTTAGGTTGGTTTGCAGATGTTTTTATGAAGGATTTTTGACAAAGTCATGTCTGTGTATCTTCATAACTATCTTAAAATAATTTGCAGTCTTCTGTTCCACTTTGCATTGCTTAGTCTCTAATTAATAGACGGACAATTTGAAGAGTGAAATGGCTGTTGTAAATACTGCTAATTCATCTATTTTATGGCAATAATAGTAACACTGGAAAAAGAATGGATATTAAAAGAACAAAAGTAGTATTTGAAAAATATTAGGGTTACACAAACATAAGGAACAAGTAATGAATACCTCACTTAATTTTTAGGTAACTTCCTCTTTACCACTTTTGCACGCATGGCCTGTAGAGTGTAGAGTAATGGTGTCATCATCATTCGAGGAGGTAGGATCATCAGGCACGTAATTTTCTTTACGTTTATGTAACCTATTATTATTTTTAGGTTTCGGAGTGTGTGGTAGTTTTTTGTAATATTCATGGTATTTAGCAGGAATAGTAAAATCTTTGCATAGATCCGTTAAATTATTATACTTTAACTCAGTTATTGGTAGTAAAACATTGTATGCTTTTCCAAGTTTTACTATTTCAGTACAAGGGCAGCCTATTTTTATATTGGTGTGCTACCTCTACTGTTCGTGGTGTTGCTGCCCCAGATTGTATGATGAGAGTTCCTTTCAACAGTTCAGTTCTGATTCCTTGCAGTGGTACACTAGCCGCTCTAACACAGGTGTTGGTGACGGTGTTGGTGAGTCGTATAGGAGGTAAGTGGAAGTTAGTATAAGCTTCACACTGCTCCCTTGCGACTGAAGGTCTATATTTATCGTAGATAGATCTCTGGAACAGAAATCCATCATAGATAAGATGTCAATTTCATTTCCTACATAAATGCAGGTTCTCGGTGTTTCTACTGTTCTATTATAGATTAACTTACCTCCGGTTTGGTCCCATTATCTTGCCCTTGGAAGCACAGGGTTCTTGGATTAAGGCTACGCTGACCTTCCCACAGGCTAGCAGACGTGAGAGGGTCGCCGAAGCTCCTC
>JABXWE010032740.1:0-11581 GCA_014611495.1 Limonius californicus
ACCTCCCCTAGCTGATTGTACTAGCAGATTTCAACTCAATGATCAATTAACTCTCACCTTACTGTTGCACCTCGGCTTAAACTTCTCTTCTCAGGGTTTCGTGGCTACCTTTATGCTTCTATACCTCTAAATATACTCGAACACTTCAGTAAAACAGCCTGTACCATAACTTCGTTTACTTGAACAAATCTTACAACATATGAAATGTATTGTGCCAAATATGATTCGTTGTATGTTAATTTAATATAATTTGCTTGCTCGGGTGTGATTTACTAGGTGAAGCCTGATCACACCTCCGCTTGATTCAAATATTGGAATTCGAGTAATTTTTCATCCTTATTTATCCATAACCATAACAACCCTCTTTTATAATACTTGCCCTATTGGACCCTTTCGATCACATGAACATGTTCACGTTCGCCATGCGAACCTGATTATTCCAACGCTACCTCCAATAGAACAACCATTTAACAAATCTACTAGCACATGAATACCTAATGAGGAGATCCGTAAGTAAAAATATGTACACACACTTACATGCAGTGCACTGACGGTACACGTACGACCGGCTCATAAAATTACCATAGCAATATATATATATATATATATATATATATACGAGTACATATAGGACACGCCATTAACAAATGTAAAGAATATTGTACCGGAATTAAGGTGAATCGAGTGCGAGTGCAGATGTAATGGTTTGCGGATGATATTGCAATTATTGCCCAAGATTAAATGAATCTGAAAGGAGCATTAGAAAGCTTAGATGACAGTTTAAAAGCAAACTACAATTTAAAAATTAATATAAGAAAAATCAAAACCATGGTTTGCTACAAAGACCCTGAAAACATTAATATTAAAATAGAAAACGCCGCTCTAACACAAGGTCGTGTCCAACAATAAAAAGCTGCTTTCAGGCAGCATCAGTTTAGAAAAAAAGTCTAATAAAAAATTGCATTTGAAGTATTGCCCGTATGATTCAGAAACGGGAACCATAGGGAAAAACGAAGAATGAACCAAAAATTCATTTGAAACATGGCGGTGGAGAAGACTGCTGAAAATAAAATGGGGAGACAGAGTAACAAATGATGAGTTTGTAGCGGTAGGTTACAAGAATTTCACCATGTCCATACATTGCTCGGACCTACGGAATGCGTGACTGCAGCAATCAGCGGCACGAACAATGTATTCACCTTTCTCGAAGATGATGTCACGTCCGCTAATGCAAGAGGGGTTTACAAGCGCATCGCAATATTACCAAGACCATCTCTCTTCTACCGGCACTACTACAAAGAGGTCGATGGTATTCTAGTTCCAATTGAAGTTGTGCATACTTCGTTATTATTATTTTGTGTCGCCGTCGATATATTCGTTTATCATTAAATCTTTTATTACACGCACGGTGTATATTTATCTAGCGCAACAAACGCTACAAGCTCTCTCAAAGAACAGATGAAGGGAGAACACTACTATAAATTAAAAAAAATATAGACGACATTCTTGGGATAATAATCAGAAAAAAGCCATGGGAAAGACTCAACTCCAATATTTAAAGCAAGTCATAAGAAACACCGGAGCTGATAGTTATGCACCAATGAAAAGAATGGTTTGCAACATCAGATGGAAAGCTGCCAACTAAACCAAAAATTGCAAAATAAGAAGAAGAATGGTCTATTACTATTTAAAATTGCAAATTAATAAATGTGTTTGATAGTTTCAAACAACGCACGCAACATAACCTCTACGTGCTCTGCACGCCAATTTGACTACTGGCTATTGTTTGAATGTTAAACCTGAGCGCGCAACGTCCCAAATTTGTATAATAGATTATGACTCTGTTTTCATTCCAAGAGCGAGGTCACGTGGATATCAGTGACATAGCACGAGAACATTTGGGTTATCCAAATGACGCGGGTTCCATCTTGGCTGACGTCGGTGAAATACAAGCGGCCAAATACAAACATATATACTTTATATTAGAATATACCTATTCATGTCAGAGTAGTTTAGATTGTGAGAAAAGTATCATAATTGAATTCCCCAATTTTGTATAGTAAGACCTTCTTTGATTTTGGAAATACAGAACTGCATGTATAGTTGTATAGTGTATATAGTGTATGCTTTATACAGTAAATAAATAAGTCCGAAATATTTGAACACCATCAGTCAGCAGGTATACGACTCGTTACAAGGGTATTAACCTATTATCATCTGTTTGCGCTGCAAGAGTACGCCTAGTACAATCAACAAAATTATATTTGAGGATTAGACCCACTATACAAAAATTTGAAATTAGTTTTAGGTAAACGCCAGCCGTATGTCAATAAATACTAATTCGGAAAGCATTGCAGGTGAGATAATTATGAAATATGTTAACTAATAATAACTGAAATGGTTAACATATAATACATTTTGAACATTTGCTGCCCTTATTATTTTAATAATTTTTCACTTTTGGTCATTTTCAGTCCTAGATAATGAGAATGGTCTTTTACGGGTAAATCATAGTATAAAAAATAATGGAGTATTAGATTATGTTAATTAGAATGGTTAGTACCAATTTAAGGGTTGGCTAGTTACATACCAAAATTATAGTGAAAGTATGTAGAAGAAAAAAAAACAACATTAATGAACAGTATTGTATAATATCATAATATACTGTTTAGATATTTCAACATTTTTAAAAGAGTTTTACCTTGTATGGTATAAGAGAAATAGGAATTGCATTTGTGGGGTTATGAAAAATAAAAATTGGATACTAAGTAAGGCTAGCACTTATAATGCCCCCTCTACGATTATTTCATTTGGAAAATTTTCAAAAATTATTTCAATTATATACAGTATTATTCAGTTTTTATGAAAATATTCTATATAAATCAACTATTATATTATTTGTGCTATGCTGTGATGTTTGTACTTTTAAATATTTCTACCAATTTTCGTCTCATAATCTTTCCAGATGAAGTCCTTGGAATCTGTTCTACAAATGTAACACCACCATATAATCGTTTGTGAGGAGAAATTCGTTCTGTAACAAGCGATCATGTTGCAATAATTTTACCGTTGCATATACAGTGTGTCCCAAAAAGTTTGATACAAATGGAGAAAAAGTTTATCTTACATTTCACAAAAAAAATATTCTTGATAAAAAGCTCTGCATGACTAGTAGATCCATAATTAAATACAAAGTTTTTAAAACATTGGCTGGAATACAGGGAAAATCAAAATCATGTGATTTGCAGTGAGAGTAAAATACGTTCAAACTGTAGTGGACAGCAAAACGTTCATTGAAATTGTTATTAAACAGCAAAAAATTATTCACACTTGTAGATTAGTGATTTTCCCAGATAAAAATTACAAGATATTATTAATTAGATTATTTATTGAATAAAGGAATAAGACATGATAAAAAATTGATTGGGAACATGTAAAATTACTTGAATTACTACGGAACTTCAACGTATCCACCATCCCTTTCTAAACAGGCGATTGTTCGTTGATTGAATTCTTTTATGACATTTCGAATCACATCTGGAGTTATAGCTTCACATGTTTCTCTAATGATTCTTTCAAGATGATCAACATCTTGAAATGGCGTCTGAATGTATACCTTTTCTTTCAAGTAGCCCCACAAAAAAAGTCTAGGGGGGTAATGTCCGGCGACCTTGGAGGCCAAAGAAACTCCATGTACCTCCCGATCACGTTACAGTTAAAAGTGTGGAGGAGAAAATCCCGAATATTTATGTTACAGTGACACGGTGCTCCATCCTGTTGGTACCACATTTTCCTCGTTCATTTAGTGGTAGTTCATCAAGAAAGTCAGACAACTGATTATTTAAAAACTGTAGGTATCTTTCTCCATTCATGTTATTTCGAAAAAAGAATGGTCCAACAATTCTGTCTTTGTAAATGCCACACCATACATTAGTTTTAAATGAATAATTGAATATTGATCTCTGGTTTGGACATGGAAATTGGGATTAACATCGCTCCACCATCGACAATTTTGCGAACTTACTGTACCATTAGACGTAAACATTGCTTCGTCAGAAAAAAGTACTTGTCGTGTCATAAATCTGTTATCTTCCACTTCTCATTGGATACGAGCACAAAATTCGAACCTTCGTTCAAGATCTCCTTCTTTTAAAGTATGGATAAATTGGGGTTTGTATGGTTTAAATTTATTTGACTTTAAAATTCGTGCAACTGTAGTTTTACTTACATTCAATAAATTGGATCTTTTTCGAAGTGAATATTTTGGATTTTCCACGATCGATAGCATCACATCAGTTTCAATATCTTCATTCTAACCCATGCCCGATGTTTCTTTCTAAATTTATTTTCAACACTTCCAGAACTCTTGAATTTAAGTGTTTATTGAAATATCTTTTAAGTTTTATCTACAAGTGTGCATAATTTTTTGCTACTTAATAACAATTTCAATGAACTTTTTTCTCTCCAGCACAGTTTGAACGTATTTTACTCTCTCTGCAAATCATGATTTTGATTTTCTTTGTATTTCAGCCAATGTTTTAAAAATTTTGGATTTAATTATGGATCTACAAGTCATGCAGAGCTTTTTATCAAGAATATTTTTTTTTGTGAAATGTAAGATAAACTATTTCTCCATTTGTATAAAACTTTTTGGGACACACTGTATATAGTTCAAGTAAAACTACCTGCAACAAAGTCAATTATTTCTTGCTCAATAATTCCATAGCTTTTCAGAACAATAAATGCAAGAGGGACTTCACCTGCTCTCTCGTCAGGAATACCAATTACTCCACAATCTTTTACGAAGGGGTGTGTTATTATGAGAGCTTCCAACTCAGCTGGTGCTACCTTTAGTTAAGAAAAAAACATGTTGGGCAACTGTCAAGCAAATTCGGTTCGTTAATTACCTGAAAACCTTTGTATTTAATTAGATCTTTTATTCTATCTACTATATAGAAATAGCCATTTTGGTCGAAGAAACCCAAATCTCCGGAATGGAAAAACCCATCTTCATCTAAATGATTTTGGCTAGGTATATATCCTTTCATAACGAGAGGCCCCTTGAGACAGATCTCGCCGGTTACTAATGGACCTAAAATTTCTTTCGTATCTGGATTGCACACCTTCCCTACAGTACCACGTACAAGAACACCTACACTGCCAGATTTGTTAATATCTGTTTGCAGAGTGCAAGGGCCACAAGTTTCCGTTAATCCATACATTTGTCGTATGGTGGTATTACCTAATCTAGAACAAAAAAACCCTTGAGTGTTTATCGTAATTTGTACGTCGAATGTATATAGTAACCTTGTAGATGCTGAATCTTGCAATTGCTTTCCAAGTGTTGCTGTTCCTACTAATATGTCTTTAACACTCCGAATGTCGTAACAAGTTACTAATGGACTTTTGACAAGAAACTGCACTAAAGCTGGAACTATGAATAACTTAGTCACTTTGTATTGTTCAATGGATTGTAGAAATACATCAGATTTAAATTTATCCATTACTATTGACTTCATAGAGGTGATTAATGTGAGTATTTGAAGTAAAGAGCCGTATATGTGAAAGAAAGGTACCACTACAACTGTAGTGTCATTCATTGTAGTATTTCCATATTTTGAGTCACTGCAACAATACAAAATTGTTTTACACCCAATTTATGGTTTTAGGATTGCTTACTTACCTCAGAAGCCCTATAGGTATCCTTAAATTCTGGTGTGTTAACATTACTCCTTTCGGCAAACCTGTCGTACCAGATGAAGAAACAATAAAGGCAACCTGCTCAGTATAGTCAAAATCTTCAGGTTCGAAACCATTTGGATCCATTATTGTTGTTTCCAACAAAGTTTCGTAACTCGATATGTTATAGGCGTTTACAGTTTTAGGCCCCATTAGTAGAACTGTTTCTATAAAGTCTAATTCATTCTTTACTTTTATAATAGTCCTTAGTGGACTTTGAGAACAAAAAATTAATTTTGGTTTAGACAGAAGTAGTATGTTTTTCAGTTCACCTGCGAAACATAAAAATTACGTTTTAGAATCACAGTATAAATTGTATCCAAATGTATATACAAGGTATAACTAAAACGCTTGCCATTTACAGCCAATAAACTTTTAAGGTTTAAGTATAACACTTGTTGATATGACTGTACCCTGTAAACTAAGCGTTTTGCGGACAAATGTTTATACGGTGTATTTTTGTTGTCTTATTGTCCTAAATCTATGAGTACCTTTATCAGTTATTTTTGTATACTGAATAAGATTATTTTCTAAACAAGAAGAAAAACAAAATCATGCAAAAGATATTGTACGAAAAAGTAATTGATCCTCCCACTTGAGATGCCTGAATTTAAACAAATACGAGCTTTCAATTTGTTACTTATTTTGATTTAAAATGTTATTTTAATAGTTTACTATTAGAATTTAAAAAAATAATAATTCCCAGGTTTTTCTTTTCTGTAAAGTTAGAACATTTTCATACATGACAGTTTGTTTTATTTGTGGTTGTTAAGTAAACCTTATGATCGAAATAATTTAATGATGCAGGATACTGTTCTTCTAAAACATCGTCTTCTCATGCAATGTTAATATTTATCTACTACGTTAGTTATTTTACTTGAATTAATCACTGTTAAATATTTGTTGCTAAATTAGTTGTATAATTATTTAAATAAACATATTTCAGGCAACTTCTGCGTTCTGTATACTTTGAATACTTTACGTGTAGTACAAACATTATTATGATAAAAAAAAATTTAATACACAGGACAATATCCTTAAAACTATTGAAGGACTCCTATAATACGAATATGAAATAGTATACACAGTAGTCGGAACGATATTTTTAATAAATATCGTGATTACGATACCGATACCTTTGTAAGCAGGTATAGCGATACCGATACTCGATACTTTTTTCAGAAAATATCGCGATACCGATAGTCGATACTTAAAAAAGTATAGCTATGCTTTTAGCGATATCTTTCCGTTGGGGAACAGGGAGCAAAAAATAAAAATATGCTTTAATTACGCACTTTAATTTTTAAACAAATCCATAATAGATGAAAATAACTTAACACACTTAACGTATTAGTCGCAGTAAAAAGTCTTTGAACCGAAGCACTTGAAGGAAGGGTCGTATTATATTTAAGGAATAGTTCTTTTATGTCCTTAAAGCTTGATCCACAAAAAATGTTTAAGAGTCGATGCTTAAAAGGCTACTGTTAAAGATTAAAATATTTCAAGAAACGCTACGCTAAGATAAAGTACTGAGTATTGATACTGTTAATCCTGTCTCTGTGAAAAGTATACACAGCTTAATAAACAGCCTCGGGATTTTACGTTTTACCCAATACTTACGTTCCTAGGTAGTATACCTAAACGTGTTTACACGTTGAGGAATTGGAATTTCCTATATATTTAGTTTGATTATCTACAATGTTCCAGCAAATTAGTATCGCTAAAGTATCGTAAATCCGCGGAAAATCGATAATTTAAAAAAGTACCGCTATACTGGATACTCGGTACTTCTTTTGAAATGTATCGCGATGCGATAATCGATACTCAAAAACTATGGCGATACCATTGTTCCGATACTAATATCGCGATACTTCCGATCACTGAGTATACGTATCATAGATATCGCATTGTAGAATTGCGATATCGGGTTGCTTGTAAAAATGTAAAATTCATCAAAAGTACCTAATGTTAACTTACCTTCGGTGTATTCGGGATTTATAGGATTTACAGCAACGCCCATGTAAAATGCAGCTACTATAGGTACAATGTAATTTATGGTATTTTCGCTCACAATGGCAATAACGTCTCCCTTTTTAATTCCAAACGTCTTTAAAACAAATGTCAACTTGATGCTTTGCTCTAAAAGTCGTCCACATGTTAGGATTTCTTTAGTAACTGCGTCGATCTGAGAAGAAAAAAGTACCAAATTAATATAATAGTTACAACCGGGGAGTGGGGAAAAGAAGAAAAAAAGGAATTTTATTGAACTATAATCTGTTAATTTTTTCCGTTTCTTCATCGTCACCCATTAGTTCATTGGCGCAACAACAAGAACAGCGTTATAGCTTCTGCGTTCGTATTAATACAATTAAATAAATACCAGCTTGTTACAAGCACAGGTTGAAGTACACTTAATAAGTTGAACATTTGAAAATAGCAATACAGGATGCACGGGATTAAATTTCGTGACTAAGGCCTGTGGGGTTACCTAACTTACTCGTGGTTGCTGTTTCTTAGACATTTCTAAGTCTAATCTGTAATCTGTAACTGTCATCCTTCTTGTATTTATGAAATTAAGTGTGTATGGAAATTTTTCCTAAGTTTTATAGATGATTTTTTTTATAAATAGTTGCTTCAATTCATGTTCAATGTTTTGAAAACAATACAAATTTTTCTAACGAAATAGTATTATTTCGACTTTCCGCTACAGTATTTTTTTATTTTTGGTAGTTCACTATAGATGCATGGGTACATTTTATTTCATTTACTGTGATCATAATTGTGAGGTATGCCGGTCTTCGGCGAAGAGCTGAGCGGGGGTTGCGGTACCGAGCTACCTAAGAATGTTGGGGTAGGCCAACACGTAACAACTGACCATCAAACGAAAAGTAATAGTGTGCTGTGTGTGTAATAAAATAATTAAATTCCTTCTTGTGTTTTATTATAAGCAGTACCTAAGACATAACAATAATGCAATAAAATAATAAGGAATAATAATCTCTAGCTGAATCTTTGAAATTAAATTTTTATCTTAATTGAATACCATTAAAAAATGCATCCGCAGCAATATAATGTCATCAAACCAGGGTTATTTTATTGTCTATATCTATATACTACTATATACATAGTGTCCCAACTGAAACAGTACCTTCAATAACTTTATAAATTATAAATTTAAAAAACCTGGGAGTCAGCTGTCAACCGTAGTTTGATGGGGGACATCTTTTAACATGTACTTCATCTATCCTACTTCATCCTCCTAGCTCCCACCATCGTCAACCATAAAATTTGAAAAATCTGTACAATTTTGTGAATTCGTTTCTGAGAAATGGCATTTGGAAGTTTCCGATGAGTATGGAAAACGGCAAATAAAAATTACAAAAGTGTCCAGGATATTAAGTAACATAATAACAACATAAAATGATGCAGTATTTGTTTTTTATCCCATTGACCGTCGGTCACATTTGGACCGTTTCCCGCGTTACACGTTATATTATTTTGTGTCCTTGCTATGTTATTTAATAACCTGAACACTTTTTTGAAATTATTTCACATTTCCCACATATATCGAAAAATTCAAAAGGTGATCTCTCAAAAACGAATCGAATATATGTACAAAATTTGCAGATTATTTAAAGAGCCGAAAAACCTTCCAAATGAACTATGGTATTCAGGGCGGACTTTTAGTTGGGATACCCTGTATTTTAAGTATCTTCTGCTTCAGAATAAACATACACGTACAATATAACACATAATAAATAAATATTTACGAATAATTTACATTCACAGATACTTTTTGATTTGGAAGGTTCTACTTACATTAACAATGCCATTGGGATTTCGATGTTTTAAGCAGCCAAAAATAATATTTCCAAATGATTCTTTTGGTAAATAAAAGTCATCCTCCAACGTTCCAAGAATGTGGAATTCCGATGGCATATTATTGTCTTCAATGCACTAACACAAATTAAAGTAAACAGGATTTTACCTCCTTTATTAAACTTGTTACCGAATACCTTCGTATACACTAAAGTGTTTTTTTAATTAAGAGATCGGTAAACGGAGAACGGTCTACTTAAAGCGCTTCAAAACAAGTTTGGCTTGTTTTTGATCGAAGTTAGGTATTTTATCCGAAGTTCAATTTCTTAAATTTGTTAGAGATATGTAATTCACATTACCGTGTGTATAAATTGAATGATTTCTGTAACATTCATTCCAGTTTCTTCTCAATGTATGTCCTTTATCACATAACTAAACGGTATAGTTGGACATTGTACTAGAGAGAAAATGGCAAATTAGGTAAACACAAACCTAACTTTGAGGTATGTCTAATCTTCTGATATTCTAAACAAATTCGTCTAGTTTAAAACATCATTTTCCTTTTCTAAGTGTTATTGTAGCTCTTAGTAGTCTACTTACAATTATAGCACCAGCTGCAGTAGGAGAGAGGGTCTTTCAAAAGCTCAAATAGATAAAAAAATGCGTGAAGTCAAATTAACTTCAAATTGCTGCTTGTTATTAAAATATATAGTAATTAAATAGGAAATTTAATTAAACCTTTCAAAATTTGCCTCTGAAATGAAATTTCGATAACAAAATAAATGTAAATTTTAGTGGTTGAACAAAACTAGAGGTACTTTAAAAAATAATACTTTAATGCAAGTATTTCTGATATCTATACTAAGGATAAGCAAAATTAATGTTTAATATACAGTAGCGTGAAAAGTTCTGCATCAGTTGCTCAAATAAGATACATTGCAGTTTAAACCCATTTTATTCAAACAAAGTTCATTTCATCATTGCAAATATAATACAGGTACTTGCACACAATATTAGTAATAATAAGCCCAAATGTTGATCAATAAGAAACGGAAACAATTTCATGTATAAAATTTATTCGAAAACAGAAATTGTATATTACATATAATAATGTAGTATACACCTAAGCCTTTATTACAAAACACACTAATTAATTTAAAACTATTTTAGTACTTAATAGGCCATCCTTTGTTTTTAATAACTAATTCACACCTTCTTGCCATAGCGTTTGGCACTAGTTTTTGTAATTTTTCCTTCGTGATGCAGCGATACCAGGCATCAATTAGGGATTCGATTAGATTCACTCTTTTTGTGGGCCTTTTTCTTGAAATTATCCTCTGCCATAAGTTTTCTATAGGATTTAGATCCCGGGATTGTGCTGGCTAATCTATTCTCTTAATTTTATTCGTCGACATTGAACAACCTCTGCTCTGTGGCAAGGTGCATTATCATCTTGAAATATACAATGTTTGTCAGGAAATAATCCTTTTCCACTAGGTAGCATCTTCTCCTGTGGGACATCAATGTATTTGGTTGTATTCACCATGCCAGATACAACATGCAGTCTATCAACATCTTCAGCAGACATGCAGCTCCATATTGTGACAGAGGTTGGATGTTTCCATTGTCGTCAGAACACACTGCTGTGAAAATTTTTCTCCAGGAAATTTTCTAATATATGTGTTTCCAGCATGATTTTTATAGTTGAAGGTAGATTCATAACTAAATAATACCTTCTGCCATTGTTCTGGGGTCCAATGGCGAATGATCCTTTGCCCATCCCAAACGGAGGAGCCTTTGTTTTTCTGATAGGAGGGTTTTTTTCCGGGCTGTGAAAACCCGTAAGTCCAGATTTGAGAAGTCTCCGTCTTACAGTAGAAGTACATACACTTACCCCAGTAGCTTCGGACCGTATTTTGGTTAAATCTGTCTAATTAAGACTTCTGTTTGCCAAGTGTTACCAATCGCGCTTTTTCGACGAGTCGTAACTATCTTGATGGAAAAGGGCCTACAGCTTAGCTCA
>JABXWE010032741.1:0-14453 GCA_014611495.1 Limonius californicus
CGCCCCCCCCCCCATCACACCCTACACGCGCCCAGCCCCCCCGGGGCTCCCCCGGCATGCCGGCGACCTACATATCCCCCCCCCCTCCAATGATGTACTCCACGCGCAGCACGATCCTCCGATCTGCAGTTCTTCTGCCCGCATGACATACTCCGGCTGTAGAGGATGGCAGGCCGGTCCTCCTAGAATATGCGCCCAGCGTCCACCTCTTGGTGTCGTGAGCCGCACAACACATCAAATACGTATCCTAAAGGTGATTAAAGTTGCAAAGCGCGTCCCTCCCTTTTCTATGTTTTATTAGACTATCAGTGCTACCAACTACTGCTACAGACTACAAAGGACTGCAATGGCTACTTAGGCCTGAGACATCTAGTAGCTTTTAAGGCACCCTCGATGTTGTTTGGTCGGTGGCGATCGCTGGTCAGCCCCCGCTTGATGGAACACCTTGTAGAGGCGGGAGTGGTCCTCCCTCTTCCGTCCCCGGGTGGATATCCGCGCACTTTCACTCTATTGTTTGCCCCCACAATTGTTTTGTTTTTACTCTCTTGCGCCCGAAGCGCTTTGCGGGCCTCTAATTCCCACGTTGTTATTATTAGAGCGAAACTAATTAACCTGATTTTAGTGTCGGGAATTATTGCGCTCAACTAATGAGATGTCTCAACTTATGCGTAATTAGAAGAAATGCGAAATCGGAATATTATTTGAACAAACTCTGCGCTAAACTAATGAGATGTCTCAATTTTTGCGTAATTGGATAGCCCTTCCGACTTTAGTGGGGCTGTACTGCGTTGACCCGGAATCTATTTTTAACTTGACCCCGGTCTTTAAGCAAGCGGGGTGCTTTGCTTGCCCTGGCCCGGTGCCTTAGAATTTCGTTCGAACTGATCTGTTTGGCGTCTCCTATTAATTATGAAATGTAATTAATACCGTAATTATGCCAATTCCGTTGGAACACTGTAATTTTGTTGTGTTTTTTTGTTATTTTTAAAATCCCCTTAGCGCGGTTAAAAGCTCGCGTTCCCTGAATTTATTATTTCTCTAAGTAATTACTCACGAACTAAATTGTACTTGTTTTTCCACTGTTCACTTTGTTTTTAAAAAGTGCCTGACGAACTACCCTAATCTGGTCTACGTAATTAGTTAACTGCTTTGTTGTAGATCGTTTTGAGTTAAAACGTATGTTTTGCTATGTATTGTTATATACCGTTACTAGATCACAAACCCTCTTTGAAATATAATTAAATAGGAGTAATTATTTATTAACAAACGCAGGATACGTAGTAATAATATTTATCTGCCATCTAAATTGATATTCCAATATCTTTATCGGCCCTGCGCCGCGCCGTTTAGCCTCCAATTAGTAATTGTTCGGTGGTTTAACTGGGGTTTATAAAATTCTCTGCCTACGAGCATCCACCAAGCTATTTTTAGTGAACGTGTGGGTGATATATATAATTTCATGTAACATTATAGTTATTATCGTAAGTGCGATGTGCTAAGTGGGGGCTGCGCCTTGTTGATATTTTAACCCACTTTTCAACAAGTGCGTTTTTAGAATATGCCCATAAACCACGCACTGTTGCACAAAAAGTGAAAATGAGCGTCCGCGGGTTTCCAAGTGTGACTTTAAGTGCAGGAAATGAAACCAGAATTGAGCCGGAGATAGCATCTAATGATGAGCTTGACCCGAACAATTTCGTTTAGAAACCGCAAAAGTTGAGCAGTATGAATGCAATTACAGAGTAATCAGCCTTATCTTGGTAATTGTAGGGGAGTTCATTGATTAAGGATACAATGTCGGGATGTGTAAAGCAGAAAATTAAATAAAATCGAAGGCTGGGCGAAATTGTGGGAAAATGTGTTGATTGAAACACGCAGAAAATGTAGTCTCTAAGAAACTCATTATTCTACAGGTAAATAGTTTTTATAAAGAAACACTATTTTGGTTTTCAAATTTAAATGCAACAGGTGTGAATCGAACTGCAATTTGAGATGGACTCTCCTTAAAAGAACTTTGGTCGGACATGCCTCCACATGATTTTTCATTTTGGATATTGGTTTGCATAAAACTGGATTAAAAAATTCTTACAAGTATTCCAATTAATATTTGCGTCATGCAAATTAATAATATAAACCTGTTAATATGCCTATACTGTTCGTTTGGATACTTGCATAACATTAACAATAACCCCGTTTGTATTAAATATTGTGTTGATTTATGGCGCGGATTTCACTTTGAGAAATAAGTCAAGTGTTAATTTTTTCATGCTCCGGTTTCCGTGACATTCATTTTTGGCAGCCTTTGCGCAATCGCTTTTACTTTGCTCTGGATTAATAAAAAGAATTTTTCGTAACCCCGCATTGTTATTATTTGACTGTCATCGTATATTCAAGAAGTACGCTGATTACTTTGAGATGCCCGAATCGAGAACAGCAAGTTTGTTTGTATTGCATTTTTATGGTGACAATGCATCTTTTGTTAACATTCCTACAACGTTTAATTCGTTTTCAAACAATCGCTTTAATTACTTTCAGGGAAATTTGTTCGTGCTACCGTTACTGCTAAATAATTTAATAATTTTGCTAATAAATGATCTTGTCTCCATTTAATTGAAGTTGAACGAGGGTCTTCTAGAACCTTTCACACAATTTTAGATGCGCTGAACCGGGGAGACCCTTGTTTTATTTCATTACGAAAGGTAACATTACTGACATTTACAATCTGTTTGCTTTCAAAAGATAGATAATTATTCATAGAAATTAGAAGCTGTTAACTTTTGAATCAAAATAATGTTAAGGTCATTACGAACACAATGGGTATTGAATACAATCATTCAGTTAACTTTAGGATCTGTTTCTACGCTTCTATTAAATATTAAAATCCTAGAGGGGCACGGATGTGACAAAGAGCGATACATTTAAACGTTCGGGTTCGCCGGTAACTGCCGAGTACAGATACGCCTATTTCAGATTCTATGCGGCACTTATCGACAACTGGCATGTTGGAACAGCTTGACCAATATAGCTTATACCCTGGCCGCTGATTGTGCACAAGCAAGGTGCCTTAATTGGGATGGGAGCTGACTCTAAACTTGACTGCGCACTTGCAGTATCGGTGCAGGCTGAGAAATACGTAAAGAAAAAAATTTAAAAACCATGCCTTTCCTCAGTTTATAGATGGATCAGAAAATTAGAAAATTTATTCCAAATTATAATAAAATTAGGTACAGACAATCACAAAGCAGTTTTGTCAACAAAAAAATAATTATGAACAAGTAAACGCAACTGATATAGTTTTCAATATCTTTGTTTCTTTGTTTGTTTGTTTTATTTAACGTCGGCCTATTTCTGCTACTATGGCTAACCACCGACGCCAGGGAGCGATCCTACCACACCTGGAAATTTAGCCTGTTTGAGGGTTCTGTTGACGTGTCCAACAACACTTGGACACGGGGCCTACGTTTTTACTTCCTATCCGAGAAGAAGGGCCGTTTTAGCGTTTTTTATCGCTCAGAAAAAAAACACCGACCTCGGCGTCCGGATTCGAACCCAGGACAGCTGCGTGAAAGTCATACGGCCAACCTATCCGAGCTATATCAATTTAGAATATTCGAGCTAACCTAAGTAAAAAAAATTTCGTACTCAATATATATGCAATAGGATGTACATAGCTTCAGTATGTGTTCTTGGCCTCTTTTTAAGTCGAAAACTTCTAATAAATATATAGCCTACGATTAATCGCTACAAAGTTATTGGCACTTTTTCTATCTCTAGTTTTCAAAATGTTCTCCTCGATTAGCTATGCACATTCGTGCTCTTTGTGAAATCGTAGTGACAGACCTTATAATAGAGTCGGGATCGTTTTTGATGATATTGGAAGCATCCATTATTTGATCCAGCAACTCATCTCTAGTGTTTGACTTTATGGCATCCACCAAGAACTTCATACGGCGCCAGAGAGTGTAATCTTACGGCGTTAGACCTGGTGACCTGGGTGGCCAAATAATGGGACCCTGGCCTCCTATCCAACCGTTTTCAAAGTTTTCGTTTAGAAATGCAGTTACCGCCCTGCGAAAATGTGGAGGTGCTCCATCTTGCTGTATCCACATATCTGCTCTGATATTTAGAGGTACATCTTCTAACAACATTGGTAGTTCGTCTTGCAAAAAGCGGAGGTAATGTGCTGCATTCACACGACCTTCAAATACATATGGCCCAATCATTTTGTTCCTGATGATACTACACCAGACATTAATAGAAAAACGGCGATGGAAATGTGACTCCGTGGATGCGTGTGGATTTTCTAGCACCCAAACATGTGAATTTCTTGTGTTCGTTATTGCACCTCGGTTGAACGAGGCCTCAACCCCAAAAAGAATGTTTGTGTGCAACCGCTGATTTTCCAATAACCAATGGCATAATTGTTCACGTGCAATGTAATCATTTGATAAAAGAGCCTGTAGTGTTTGTACATGATACGGATATAAGCCAAAATCGTGAATGGCTCTCCATATTTGCATTCGATTAGTACCGCTTTGGTCAGCTAGCCGTCAAACGCCAGTAGTGGGACTTCTTTCAATTCTATTGAGAATATTTTCAATATATTTCAAAATAGGAAAGTGGAATTGTTTAAATCAGTACAGCTTGGCCAATATAGCTGAAACCCTGGTCACGGATTGCGTACAAAAAAGGTGGCTTAAGTGGGGACGGAGCTCATTCTAAACTTGAACTCCGCGCTTGCAATATCGATATAGTGCGAGAAATAGTAGTAGCAGTAGTAGCCTGTGATTTTAACCACTGCATTTTAACTACCACCACCGCACTAAAAAAGTTTCTATCGCCCGGTGTACTAGACCTATGACGTCGATCTTTCATCTCACTGCGGCATGTTTTGCCTCGCTTCTTTGTTTACGCATTTTGCGGCTTCAACTTGGTCGATCTCAAATTGATCTTCGCTCATTATTATCAAATAAATAACGGAAGTGGATTTATAGATATAGGTCGTATGCAAGAAATAGAGCCCCCAGTGAACAAAGGCTCTTAAATTTGAGGAAAATAATCAGTGTGTGTTAAATTAGTACATAAAGTATCACAGAATAACTATACGATGTTTCCCAAAGAATTGGATACGTGCAAAATGAATAAAATATATATTTTTTAAATTTTATATCGTCCCCATACTTGAATGAGAACTTTACTAACTATAACCGCTGAGTAATACCAATATAACTTTTTTTCTATAAAATTAAACAGAATCTAAAACATACTTAAAATACATACATAAAAACACATGTCTTTTAAATACCACAGGATCTAATGAGTAATAATAAACCTGTTCGGTATTTTTGAAAAGTAGTGTGTTCTATACACGCTTGTCGGAATAAATTTTGTTTGTGGTAAATATTTATACATAGGTATATTCAATTTTCACGGCACTTCTTTCACAAAATAGTGATAACGTTAAGAGCCAACTATTCGTCCCATGCTATTTGTCGACAGACTTAGGTGAAAGTTAAACAAATATCAATAAAAATTTAAATATATGTCTAAACCGTGATCACAATCTATTTACAAAACAGTCGATTTATGCAGTACTCCACAAAATACTACAAAAACTTGTTATTCTTCTATTATTAAACTCACACAACCCGAATTTATGATTGTCTTTTCTATTTTACCGTAATTATTACATTTTTCTATTTCGGTAAACAATAATTCAAAGATTAAAGAATGCGAGATGCTCACCAAATCGCCCGGTACCGGTAAGTGTAAGACAGTCTGTTGCAAAATTGCAATGTCGTCCGTATATCCCTTCAAGAGTTCCTAGAACCACACTCTTATCCGATAATAGGCTGCATTATAGGTGAAATACGAATCTGTTGATTCTTGTTATGATCAATCTCTACTAATTCGAGCGCTGACAAATTGAGACGTCTTCTCGCTTTAAATTCAATTTCTAAGGTTCCAAGAAGTGAAAAGGGGTCCACGACTAATCTAATTTCGGGCTACCAATCCATAATGCGTTAAAATTTCTAAACCAATACATCACCTCCTGTCGTGACTCCCGTGAGCACGCGGTTTAAACTCGAGAACAAACTTAATTGCTCGAGAAAACGCTTTCCACAATGTCGATTACAGAGTATCATAAGTAAGGTACCAAGATGGGGGGTTGTTTGTTCCCCGCCCCGCACTTTTCGTATTGTTTCACTAGTTCGCCCTAAATTAACCCCGCTTATAATAAAATGTCACGCACAGAAGCAACCCAATGGTTAAGCAAGTTTCCTCTCAACGGCCCGAATATATAGGGCTCAGGGTTACCTAACGGGCCCGAAATTACGTGTAAATTCCTGCGCTTATTACAGGTATTGTTTCGGGGTGCTTTTATGACCTGACATTTTGTGCCACCGGGGGTGGTATTATTATCGGTATGCTCCCTATAAATAGCCACTTCCAAAACATGGAAATCGTAAAAGCTGCCGAATTAAAACGTGCCCGTCCAAATGCAGCGGCGTCTGCCGTAAAATACCAGCTGACGCAACGAATGCACCTCGTGAGAGCCGAGAGGTCGTGTGTTACATCACGATATCAAGGAAATGTCACGCTATTGGTCAATAAATCGCTTCTGACCGCAAGATAAGTTTGTTTGCTCTTATCAGACTGCAGATAAGTCTTCGTTTATGAGACCATGCAAGGCTGTTTCAAGGTGGAAGGTTGACATTTTGATTAACGCCATGATGTAGGACCGGAGGCCAAATATCTTGGCACGAGTTCGTATCCGAATTTTATTGTTTTGGTTTTGGCTTTGAGGCTATAACTTTCAGAATATTCGTTAATATTGTAATTTTATTTGCGGTGGCATCGATGTTGGCCTTACTTTCTAGCTATTTTTGATGATGGCCAAGTCGGAACCTTACGGAAATACTGCATCCCAATTTATTTGTGGTAATACTACCTCATATTTGAGTTTATTATTAGCCCGCAACATAAGGGGGGTTGATCTATTTAGTAAATCCGTTTCCAGTTTGACTCGAGCTTTCTATTGTTTAGTTATGATATAATATGCACTATACAGGGGGTTTTACAACGAGTGTATTAAACTTTGAGATTTGGTTACCGAAATCATTTTGAATAAAACCAATATCTGATAAACAGAGGTCCCATTTTATGTAATTATACAACTTACAGAGAATCAAAATTTTAATTGGATGATGAATTCCATTTCTTAATATTAAGTTGCGTGTAATGGTAAAAATCAAAATACCTAAGGAACAAAATGAAAATATTTATTTCGGGTAATAGAAGCTCAAAATTCTTGAGCTTCAATACAGACCTAACGCCCACGAATCAACGAATCATGCATTCAAAACATTACTTTGTTGTTGCGAATATTGATTCTATAATTGTCCAAGAGTATGATGAAAATCCAGAGGATATAAGTATGGAGATCTTGGAGGCTATATGATTGGCCCTCCGCATCCAGGATAAAGAAGATTTAGTCATAAACTGACTTGCCTTCCATCATTGAGCGGAGCGCCATTATGTTGATACCACATTCTTTGTCGAATATTAAGTGGAATATTTTCTCGTGAAGCATATTCTCTAAAAAAATTGTATTGTTCTGCATTTAAACGATTATTCAAAAGTTCCATTTTAAGCAGCTTGTTTAAAATGGTAATTTGAAAGCCACTTGATATTAAGGTTGTGAATTAATAAGCCATTAACATTTTTTTTATAGTTTCCTAATTAATTAGAGTAGGACCTATGTTTATTACACTTTTTTACTCAAAATAACCTCGCCAGCCACATTGCAAAGCCTTTTTCGACTAGTTGTGAAACACCATGTACATTCCCAAATATTTCACATTTACGTTAACAGTAACTGTTTTTATTTTGCAATACCATGAAATGTTTATTTGGTTCAGACTATTTTAATGTTTATCATTAGAACTTTACAACGTTTAATTACGGATATTTAAATTGTAATTAAAAGTTTCTATCAATCTCGTATAATGACGTTTTATTATCCATAAAATAAATTGTAAACCTATACATTAAACGCAATTTCCGGAACGCTTAATCAAGCCACTCACTAGCGAACCTACTTGCCAACATGCTCGGCAGCATTTTCGTCAACATATCTTCTGTTGACCATACACCAAAGAGTTGCAACTTGGTGGCAGCGCCACACATGGAGCGACATGCTCGGCTCGTGTGGCAGCTTTTGGATCTTTCTCCACGAGCCTGCAACTTGGTAGTATGTTGACCAACCTGCCCACACACAAGCGGACTTGTCGCGAACTATGTATGTTGGCGAGCATGTTCGCTAGTGAGTGGCCTGCTTTACAGAAAGTATTTACAGTACGAAACATAAACGATCATGTTTATCATTAGCATACACTTGCATACGCACAACATATTCATAATCATATAATAATCATTAGCAATTGTACTATGAAAGAAGGTATATTAATTATAGCATTTTAGCGCCTTTATTTTAATAATAATCGTTGTTTATGTGTACTAAAGCTATCTCATTACAAGAATTTTATTTAAAAAAACGTGGCCAATAGATTTATTTATAGATAATTATAAATATAAGGATTACCTAAAGTACAGTAGTAACACCATTTGTGGCTCGGTATGAATACATAACTACCGGCGCATATTAAGACCTCCAATCCAGATACCTTCCAAAATTTCCTTTATTCTAATCGTTAATTGAAGTTTTTTCTTAATGTTTCCCAGAAGGGTGATGCTGTAAGAAACATATACAACGCTAATAATAGTATATCCTTCAACTAGTGTAGAATGACAGCATTATTATTCACAAGGATGAAAATTCTGTCACGAGCCAAAGGCGAGTGACAGAATCATCCGAGTGAATAATAGCTATTCTATACGAGTAGGAGACTATACTTTCTCTACGATTATTTCATAGGAAGTTACAATTTTTGGTCCGAATCAGTATAATAAAAATTTTGCTTTAGATGGACGAATATCGGTTCACTAGCCACAACCATTTTACTGTTACTGCATAAACGCCGTGTTTCTGCGATTTTTTCGGCAGTAAATTAATACACGTCGTTTTCGCGGTTTCCGTTACTTCTGGTGGCGTACACATTTCAGCGTTTTCGCTGTCTGAATTATTCGTACCAAGTTCTTGCTGTTTTTACGAATACGAAAATGTAAAACTGTTTTTGACAGTTACTTCAAAAACAAGTGGGAGATTCCAAGCGCTAACATGCCACGCCCACTAGCTTCCGGTTCCGCAATTTATCGTTGGATTCTGATACAGAATCCCACCGAAATAGAAAACAGAATCCAACGGAAATGGAGAATATCTGTCATTCTTCAACTGAAAAGGTATATGAAACGAATACATTATATTATAGTCGTAGAGAAACAATATTACTTCATAAACGCACGTTATATCCGCAGCGTCTTAAGTGAACTTGATTTTTACAGTCAAGTGTTTAAGTTGAAAGTGGAAAAGTTGGTTTCAGGATAGGGAGTGTGAAAACAAACCTCTAATTTCCAATTCACAAGCCCCGTTTAAACCGAGTTTTAAATTTAAAGAGGATATCGCAAATGTCTAGTGAGAATCTTGAGTGTTAGGTTTGAATACTGTAGTATAAATGTATCTTGACTTTAAACCTCTAAGACCGGAATTTTAGTTGGAAATCTCCTGCTTAAATGTGGAAATTTTTAACTTAAATTTTGCATATTTAATTCAAACAGCGTATAGAATTTTTTGTCGAGATTTTGAGTGTAAAGCTAAACTTTTAGTTTAACGTTGGTGTTTCTTAGTCAGGGTTTCAAGTTACAAGGTAAAAGTGTGGATTTTAAAGTGAACATCTTGAGTGTAATGTTAAGACCTTGACTTTAAAGTCAGTATCTCGCGTTTGAAGAAAAAATATTAAATTCAAGTTCAAAAGTTTGATAATGTAATGCCGTTAATAATATAAATCGGAAGTTATAACTGTTTATGTAAAAAAATTAGTAGAACATTGTTTATCAGTTGGCAAACATCTTCGCGTACCAACTTGCAAGGCTTGTCAAATTTATATTTACAAATTACAGAATGCATTTAAACCCATACCGCAAATGTTACATTTTTTATGAATTCGAGTGCTTTCGTGGATCGATTTTATATAATCTACCTATCGCGAGTTCTAATAAACAGATAAGCCAGTGATTTTTCATAAATATATTTACTTACTGATACACAATAAGTTTAACAGAATTTTTACATAGTTATTCTTATCAATTCTTTCATAATGAAAATAGCAGGAATTGTATGTTTCTCAAGCTGGTTAAATATAGCAATGATAAATTATCGTTCACCCAACTATAAAGCTAAAACATTTTGCGACTACCATCTCCTGAATCTGCGAAGCTTAAAACTCTATTAAAACTTTTCATGTCTTGCTAATACCAAAAATGTCGCGGTTATTAAATAGTCGATGCACTGTCGTACAGAAAACAAGAACTAGACTTGAAGGGTAATTACATGGAAACTTGACATTTTAATAACATTATCTTAGAGCTTCCGTCACGTTGAATAAGCAAAAACAAGTTCAGGAGAGAGCTAATTAAAGAAATGGCTTATTCGACATGCAGTTTGCGAATATTAATTGCCAAGGTTCGAAACACTCGTTTTGTGTCTCGAATTGTCTTTAGTTGCTTCCTGCTGAATATTTTAGGAATATGAACTCGCTTGTGCATTTCCGCATTTGAAATAAAATTTGAATAACTGTATATCTGTGAAGGAATATCTTAATACGGAACCTTGTTTTAGTATTTGACTTATTTAGTAAATTTTAGTTTTAGTTCTTGGTCGAATTTGACAACGTGGGCTTGGCATTTTAAACCTTTTTTTTTCGCCGGTTCGTTCGCTTTATATTTTATACGATTGCTTCAGTGCGAAAGGGATTCATGTCACACTTCATATAATTCCGTTACTACAAGTATTTTTATGTTATTTATTTTTATATTTATACTATAATAATACGAATATCAATAAAAGTAAATTGAGTAAGTGGATAGAAGTTTAACTATCGTGCCGCTGCGCTGGGAGTATTATAACTTTGAAGCGATTTTAAGGCTCTAGTAAACCGCATCACTAGAAGGGACTAGTCGATATTAAAGTTTTCTTGTTAAATTGCTAGGATATGTTTTATGTTACCATTAAATGCTGCAAGCATTTATGTTGTACTATAAATTAATGTATTAATGTGAAAATAATTAGTATATTTACAAATGTGCATGTGTTTTAAACAAATTTTCAGACTCGACCTCAATTTAACAAACATTTTTAAGTTAGTTTCGCTCACGGTGTAGGTACTATTATTGGGTTTTAAAAACGCTTCTCCAGTTTCTAAACCACGAAACGCTAGTTTTTTCAATTGACCATTTAGGTTACAGCATTCCCAAAATTTAAGAAAAATTAAAATGGTTGTGATAATATTAATCTAAAGAGTGTCCTATATACACTGCTCCAAGAAATTAACGCACCAATTACTAATGTTGCGATAAAAGAAAAGTAGTGCGCTATCTACTTCAACCAAATGCGTGGAATGAATGTCTGATACAAACCTGATGGACACATGTTACTCTTGGTTTGTTTCTATATCTTTAACTTTGTTAAAAAAATTAATCAATTTTACATGCACATTTACAATTTACTTGCAATTTCGTTTTACTTTAAAACGTATCAAATCGTGTAGCTGTCATCAAACAATTGCTTGTACGATCAGTCTTATTTAAAATGCAACCTATCTCAAGAAATTTAAGTCGTGATGAGTGTGTCACAGCCCTTACTTTGTCCGAAGAAGGGTATTCTTTCCGCGCTATCGCTCACAGGCTTGGAACATGACAGGCGACCAGGGCAAGGGCGACCATATGCTACTACAGCTGTAGAAGATCGTTTTTTTCGATTCCGTGCACTAAGAGAGAGCGCTTTACCACCACAAGAGCCCTCCAAAGACAACTTTAAGCAGTACATAATGTGCCGGTTAGCATTAAAACCGTTCGCCAACGTCTTCTGGAAGGAAATCTGATAGACAAATTAACAGCTACCGGCCCACAGTTGACTACAGACCACCACAGATACAGATTGGATTTTGCTAGGAGTTTTTAGACGTTCAAGTGAACGACATGCTCAATGCATTTTTGCCCCCACGACTGCATTTGGTGGTGGCTCAATAATGGTATGGGGAGGCATATCTTTCACGGCCCGCACAGACCTACACATCTTCCCCAACGGCACTTTAAACAGTCAGAGGTACAATACGAATATCTGAGAACAGTATGTTGTGCCATATGCCCCATACATCGGAGACAACTTCCAACTAATGCACCACAACGCTCGGCCTCACACAGCCACAATTGTGCAAGAATACCTAGACGACGTTGGTATTCCTGTTATGCAATGGCCAGCCAGAAGTCCCAACTTGAATCTGATTGAGCACCTCTGGGACATTCTCGGAAGACAAGTACGATCCCTTCAACCACGCCCTGCAACTCTTAACGATCTAGGGAATTCATTAGTGGAAATGTGGAATAAAATAAATAATAAATAATAAAAAGTGTGTTAGTTGTGTTTAATTTTTGCGTTGATTGTTGTTAAAATGCATTGATTGTTGTTAATTTGGATAAAATATGTTTTACTTAATTTTAAGCATTATCTATGATTAAACGTACTTCATTACATGCAATACTTTAAACAACATTGCGATTGTTAGTTGTGGTGCGTTAATTTCTTGGAGCAGTGCATTTCGATGTCCACAATCCACCGTTACCTATTATAAATGCGTAACCCCAGTTTCAGCTCCTTCAAAATCGCCGAAACGTGTGCATATTTCCTTCACTGTTTCCGGGAATTTTTGGCTGATATCTGCAAAACTTATAATGTGCTGAATACAACTCGAATAATTTCCTTGTAACATCTGTCCGTTATTGCCGTATCACGTTGAAGGATGTATCTGCACCTTGCGCCGGTCGATATAAAAAGTACAATTTTCAGCCCAAAAGCATTACCGCTATGCATTCGAGATTTAAATCCGCTTCAAACACAACAGTTAGGTGTTTTTAATTTAAACCCAGATATTTTATTTCCCGTTCGTGCGTTGATATAAATTAACTTGGTGCTACCATTAGATACCAATTATAGCCATAAATAATGGCCCGTTGCTGTGAAAGCTTTATGTAACCTTAATGAAGGACACAAAATCAAAGTATAATTGGAGACGAGAGTTCGTAGACACCGGAGTCTTCTTTGTTACGCTGCTACAACTCGGTTTACCGGAAAACAACGTTTAACCACCATTATTTATTTATCTGGAATTACAACACTGAACTTTGTAGTGACCGAAAACTTTGTAGGGACCGAAAACTTTGGAATTTTTAATTCAGTTGCATGGAATTCATTTTTTTTAGTTTAGTGCTCGCCATTTCGTTTAATGAATACAGTGATGACGTCACTTAATACGGTGGTTTTAGGAAAAAATAGCCCATCGTCTGTGTAGTTTGGTAAATAGCACAAAACTGATCTATTAAGTTTCCAAAACTAAAAAGAAATTACATGTAGAATGCCTTAATAAATTATTTAACTTCATATCAATTACATACATTCACAATTCGTAAGACACCTCTCATAATTGAATAATTACAGAACAAGTCACTATAATGCTAATTTCCTACAAGAAATGCGTTTCCCAAATATCTGGGACATCAAACTCACGATTTCGACTTCCACCTCATTAATGATTACTTCTCAATCCGTTTTGCGTCCTTCTTCCTTATCCAATTCGACTTCGAGGTCTGCCCGGAATTGCACGCAGAATGTGTTTAATAATTTATATGCAACAATTCGGGGGGGCGGCATCAAAACAGCCGCCCCCTAACGAGATGGCTGCGAGATAATTCAGAGATAATACTTCGCAAGGAGGATAATTTATGAGTATTGGGCTCCTCTTTCTCTTAGTTTACCTCCTCATTAGAGGGTACATAAAGTTAGGAGGGGTAGTTTATTACGTTTTTTTTATTAAATGTCGCGCCGCGGCGCCGTTCCGAATTACACGGCAATCGGCTAATATTGGCTGCATGTTCCAGCGGAGGGCTAATTAAGGAATTATCCTGTGCAGAAACTGTTGGAACACCTGCTGGTTATTGAATGATCAGCTTTGTATTCGTCGCAATATGAAAGAATAATGTGCTGGACTGCAGTAGGATAAAAATATTTTTTTACTAGTATAGTATATTAAAGAACTAGTTTCATAAGGCCTCTTCTTAACGCACGAGTTCAAGTTTGAAAAACGAGACGCGAAGCGTCGAGTTTTTCAACGGACGAGTGCGACAAGTGGTCTTATGAAACGTGTTCTTTATACTGTTTTTTCTATTGAGGAAGTTTAAGAGTATTTTAAATAAATTTATGTAGAAAATTTTACGTCAAA
>JABXWE010032742.1:0-14415 GCA_014611495.1 Limonius californicus
ATTGTTAAGACGAAATTTTAAGTTAAAAAGATAAAACTATTGATTAAAATCGATATTAACAATTAATATATATCTCAGTTATCCCTATTTCAGACGCCACTGATGAGAAATAAACAGCTGACAGGATTACCGTATTTGCTACCAACATGATAATAATTTCTTATGGCGGTAAATTCAAACCTGCCTCAATCATTTACAATCACACTGTATTTGCTGATGTGACAAGTTTTACCAGAGAGGTAGTAGTATATTCGCATATTCTGCATGTTTAGTCGGATGAAAATTATAATGTCGTTAGTAGTGATGGGCATAATCGAATGATTTTAATAATCGAGATATTCATTCGAATTAATCCTTCGAATCCAAAATGTGCGCGCATTTCGGCAATGCCACACTGTAAGATTAACCTGATTGTTAATGTCGTTTTATTGTTTTCCGTGTTATTATAAGTTATTAAATATTAATGATATTACTAATTAGTTTATTATAACTGATTAATAGATTATATCATTATAAGCGTAATCGTGACTACCAATTAAGAAACTAGATTGTCAACCGCAAAGGTAATATGAAAAGCCGGACAGATTACAATTGATGGTAAATGATTAAGATCAAAAAATTTGGTATATTTGATATTTTTAAAAAGTTACATAAATTGTTAAAAATATTTTATTTGTTTATTTAATTTATGACAATAATATATTTAATTGAATAATAACCAATCTAAACATTCTACAATTAATAATTTTGCTAACGCAGCTGCAGATGCGACCCCATCACACAAGGCAAATCAAATAAATATGTTACTTTGTAGTTTATCTTTCAGTGTCGTTTCGAATTACAAAATTCATTCAAATACAAACAACGAAACAAAAGTTATGCGAGAAGTATTTATCATTTGAATTAATTATTACGACCTCGGTGTACATAACCTAATATTTCGAATTATTTCATTCGAGATGCGCGCGTCGCTACGAACGTATTCGAGAAGTTTCTATCATTCGAATGAATTACTCACATCTCGGAGGTGCATAAACAATCGAATATTTTGAATTATTTCATTCGAGATGCGCTCATCGCTACGAACATATTCGAGAAGTTTCTATCATTCGAATCAATTACTCGCATCTCGGAAATGCATACATAATCGAATGTTTTGAATTATTTCATTCGAGATGCGCTCCTCGCTACGAACGTATTCGAGAAGCTTTTATCATTCGAATGAATTACTCGCATCTCGGAAATGCATACGTAACCGAATATTTCGAATTCTTTCATTCGACATGCACGCGTCACTAGAAACGTATTCGAGAAGTTTTTATCATTCGAATGAATTATTAGCATCTCGGAGATGCATACATAATCAAATTATTTGAATTATTTCATTTGAGATACGTTTGTCGCTACGAACGTATTCGACAAGTTTCTATCATTCGATGAATTACTCACATTTCGGAGATGCAAACATAATCGAATATTTCGAATTATTTAATTCGAGATGCGCTCGCCGTTACGAACGTATTCGAGAAGTTTGTATAATTCGAATGAATTGCTCGCATCTCGGAGAAGCATACGTAATCGAATATTTCGAATGATTTCATTCGCGATGCGCTCGTCCTACAAACGTATTTGAGAAGTTTCTATCGTTCGAATGAATTAGTCGCATCTCGAGATATCTCGAGATATATGCATAATCGAATATTTCTCATGATTTCATTCGAGATACGCCCATCACGAGCTGTTCGGAGTGATTTCTCACCAGCAAAGATTTTCGATTAACGTCTGGTGTGGCATTATTGGCGATTCCTTAATTGGACCCCGTATGCACCGCACCATACCATACATCTGCGATTGAATGGGCAAACATATGTTAATTTTTTAAAAGCAATGTTTAACAAACTTGCTAAAAAATATGCTTCTCATATGTGGTTTATGCATGATGGTGCTCCCGCCCACTTCAGCTGCCAAGTTAGAAATCACCTAGATAATGTTATTCTATTATGACGGATAGGTCGAGGTGGACCTTGGTGAGCACTCTCATGATTTGAATCATTTAGATTTTCTGTATGTGGGGTAATTTAAAAAGTGTGGTGTACCAAATGGAAGTACTTGTATCAGAGCTAACGGAAGCCATTTGGAACAAGTATTATGATTATTAGTTATTAAGTAATAAAGTGTAACATAAATATATATATATATATATATATAAAAAGCTCTGCATGACTTGTAGATCCATAATTAAATACAAAATTTTTAAGACATTGGCTGGAATATAAGGAAAATCAAAATCATGATTTGCAGTGAGAGTAAAATACGTTCAAACTATAGTGGAGAGGAAAATGTTCATTGAAATTGTTATTAAATAGCAAAAAATTATGCACACTTGTAGATAAAAATTAAAAGATATTTCAATAAACACGTCAGCAATTGTTAGATTAATGCGCAGTACGAAACATCGTAAGATCCCGTTCATAATAAGCGCCTGATTTTGTGTTCGTTGATGAAAGAGCGAGATCTAGAACGCGGTTTTCAAATGTTAATATCGGTTTTTTTCTTATTTTGGGCCGTAGAATATACCTTAAAAGGATGACATCATTTCATGTTACACCCTGTATAACTGTACTTTTTAACCAATGGTTGTATATATTTTTCTTGTGGTTTGCCTGGGATTTCTATCCCACAATACTGAATTTATTGACCTTATTACAATCCGTTCTACTACGAATTTCTTCTATACTGTTACCTTTTTTATTGAATATGACACCTAGATATTTACATGTCTCTACTCCATTTACGTGTTCTTTTCCCAGACGTAAATTCTTGTTTTTGCTATTTCAGCTTACTAGATATTTACACTATTTTGTGATTAGTTTTTAAACCGGTGAGTTTGAAGAATACTTGTAATTTTCTTATCATGTAACGTAGATCGTTCGTGTCTTCGACTATTACTATCGTCTGCAAAGCAAAGAGTATACAACATGACTTCTCGTACCTGTATTCCTATATTTTTACATTCGTTTCCCCACCCCCACAGGGATCTGTCTAAATACATTTTAAATAAAGTAGGATATAGACAGCAACATTGTCAAAGACGTTTAGCTACTTTGAATTGGTCTGTCAATTCCTTCCCTAGTGTTTCCTTCAGATTACTTCGATGTGGCACCAATCAGTATTGGATTATTTGTAATTCCTTCATTTCATCCCCATCATAGCTGTTCTACTGGAACATTGTCGTATGGTTTCTCTAGATCTATAAGTGCCACGTGAATTTGTCTATCCCCTGTAAATATATTTTGAGTAAAAGCTTTACCAAATATATAGTCGACTTTTCGGCCTTAAAACTGGCCTGTTCGTCGGGTTGTTCGTCTACTATGTCCTGTCCTATATGTTCACAGTTGTTAAATAATTGCAGTAAATGTTATATATTGTATAGCTTAAGTAAAGACACACGTTTTGTGTACCACAGCCAACCTTTTGTTGATTATACTGTAGTTATGAATAGCGGTATACAATGTAGAACAAAGGTTAACGAAATAAAGCAAACTTGAAAACTGAATAAAAAGAAGCCTCGTTTTAATGCCAGCTAATTAATCTTCCATTTTTGCTCGTGAGCTACGCAAATATTTCATCATAAGGATCCCTGTTTAAACAAACATCAAATAAAAGCACACCAAGTCGTACAGAGCGTCGCCATATTAAGCTAATGAGCATCCCTAATCGAGCTCTAAGTGATCGCTAGTTCCGCCAGTGCCACCTGCGACTCGCCGTTCAAGTTCTCCATGGCCAACTGCGATTATTGCTGTAATTAACTAAACCGCTAATGGAAGCTTCCGACTAACAGCCATTGTTTTCATTCCGCAAAAAAAAACACAAAAAGAACAAGAACTCTATTGTGGTTTCGCAAAGCTGTAGGTTCTTCCACTAATTAGTTAATTTGTACTTTTTTACAACCGTAGGAGGTATAATTTATTTAGATGCATAATTATACGTTGAACTTCCAAAACAAAGGAGGAAACTTCTTTCGTTCATTTTTTTGGAATATTTATAGGGAATTTTAAAGAATGGCTCATTGATACCATAAATAATGTGGAGATGCTAAATAATTATATAAAAATATCCATACAGGCTGATTTTAAACACGTGCGAAAAACTTTAACCTTGTATAGGTGAGGTTATTTAACCCCTAAATAATATAGTAATTTTTTTAAATCGGCGGCGTTGCGGATATACGGCGTTTCAAAGTTTTTTTAAATTTATTCACTAAAATATAAATACCAATTTTGATAAACTTCGTTGTTTTGGAAAGCTAACAGTCGAAACTGTACAACTGACTGTGAAAAGTGGATGAAATATGAAACAGAAGTGAAAAATATGGTTTACAAATTTGTTTTCAACAGAAATGACATATTAAATACATACACCCTATTTATAAATTTTTACACCAAAATGTTCATTCTAGGTTTGATTTTATCCAGTTTTCACACACGACTGTATATTTTTCTTGAAGCTTGGACAGTTGGGTTTCCAACATGAATTCAACGGTGAATAAGAAACAAAAAAGTTATTTACATTTTAGTGAATTGATGTAAAGTAACTATGGAGCGCCATAGCTCTGTAATGGTGCCGAATAAAACAATATTAGGTAATTTAGGTGTTACATAACCTCAGCTATACGCGGTTAAAGTTTTTCGCACATGTTTAGAATCACCCTGTATGGTATTATATAAACATTACACACATTTATTTTAGGATAAACTAATATTATATAAAGTATTTATTTCAACATATTTACTAGTTTTTGGGAATACTGAAACGTTAATAGTTTCTGTTAACGTTATGTAGTTTTGTTTAGCTAACATTTCCAAACGATTTTCGTTTAATACTCTTCTGAAACATTATAATAGCACTTATGATAGATTATTTTAAGAATACTAGTATACTTTAGCTCATATTAACTGCAACACTTGCTTAATATTTAATTTAATTTGAAAATAAAACAAGTGGTTTTTGGGCGCAAGCGCGCGGCGTTATTGTGAATCGGCGTAAACGGAACCGTCACAAAACGAGGACTACCTGTATTGTGTATTGTTGTTTACAAATTGGTAATTTTTTTCACATTCTTTTTATTTGCCGCACATTTTATTTATTGTGCCTAAAATTTATTGTTGATTTGTTAAAGAATTGTTGACGGTTAATTAGCACACAATATTAATATATTTTTTAACCGTTTCCACGATGTCATCACTCCTTCTTGCCATTGGTCGTCCTACACTCCTTCTACCTGTTCTAGGTCGCCAGTTTAGTATTCTTCCAGACCATATCTCTCCTCCTGATCTTATAATATGGCCTGTCCAACTCCAATTTAACTTAGCTGCTCTTCCTGCAACGTCTTCTAGGCCTGTTTTATCTCTTACAAATGTATTTCTTATTTTGTCTTTTAAACTAATGCCTAGCAGACCGAGGCGCATGGAAAAGTCTAGGGAAGGACTGCATCCAGAAATGGATAAACGTCTGAGCAAAGAAGAAGAAGAATAATATATTGATATACTACAATACGTTGAGCAAATATTTGTTAGATCTAAGCAGCTGAAATGTATAAAATTTTAAATATTAAAGACACATAAAAGGACAAAGCAGCAAATATATAGTTTAGACGTTGTTGCAGATACATTTTATAATTGCTAACAATATGAGATTTTGCGTAGAAATTTACTATATTCTTAAAAGCATACTCAGTGACATGGAAATCGCAACACCAAGAAGGGGTAGGAATTTCTTGACCAAACTTGGCAGAAACGTTTACCTACTTACTAAAAGGTAGCAACTGATTAAAATTTCTTTCACATGGATCAAGGGATAATGGCTTATCTGATAGTTCTTTCAGTTTTTTCTAACAATTTTATCAGGTGTATGTTTTGCGGGATTTTGTTCAGTTCTTTATTGTTGTCGCTCTTGATCGTTTGTTTTGAGGGTGTGATCATGCCTAGAGTTTTCCAACGTGGAAATTACCGCCAATTACGCGAAATAGACAGAGGTCGTATTGTTGGTTTGCGCAAAGGTGGTTTTTCATTCAGAGAAATTGCAAATCGCCTTAACCGGAACCAATCCACCATCATGCGCTGCTATCAGGCATGGACTAGGGAGGACCAGGAACGTCGCAGAAGAGAAATCGGGGGGCGAAGAAGAACAAATAAGGTGCAGGACTGCCATCTTCGACATGTGGCACCAGGAGACCGATTCTCCAGTACCAGATCATTTGCCAATCAATGGTTAGTTAACGAAGGTCGTCCAGTAACCTTTCAAACGGCTAACCGCAGAATCAGAGCTTTCGGCTGGCAATCCTATCGGCCACATCTTGTGTTACCACTAACGGCTCAACACCGACAGAAACGTTTGGAGTGATGTAGGTTGCGACTGCACTGGAACCGAGAGTGGCATAGGGTGGTGTTCAGTGATGAACCCCGATTCTGTTTGGGGATGCATGATGGCTCTATGAGGGTCAGACAAACACGTGGCGAACGTCGCAATGTTGAATTTTCTGTTGCGGGGCATGTGCACCAAACTGTGGGGATTATGGTATGGGATGCTATAACTTGTGGAAGTAGGTTCCGGTTGCTATTCATCCGAAGCAAAATGAACGCCCAGCGATATGTGGATGAGGTGGTTCTTCCATTTCTTCAGCAGTTGGAAGACCCACTTTTCCAGCAGGATAATGCCCGTCCCCATATTGCAAGACGTTCTATGGACCGATTTGCAGAGGATAATGTCAATCTCCCGATATTTCGCCCATCGAACATGTTTGGAACATTATGGGGAGAAGACTGAGAATCTTGCTGCATCCTACACAGACGCTGCAAGCTCTACATCACGAATTACAGGTTGCCTGGGACACAATACCTCAAGAGGAAATCGACCATCTGCTAGAAGGGATGCCACGAAGATTGGGAGAGTGTGTAACCAATAGGGGGGACCAACCCATTATTAATAAAAATTAAGTTTATATTTTGTTCTTTTTCTTTAAAATTTTAATCAATTGCTACCTTGTAGTAGTTAAACGTTTCTGCGAAGTTTCGTCAAAAAATTCCTACCCCTTCTTGGTGTTGCGATTGTCATGTCACTGAGTATATATTTGCATTAACATGAACCACAGAAAGCAATGAAATACCGTGTAATAACTACACGTCAGGACTTGTAGTGCTGCACAATCCACGCTGGTCAGTACTCGGATTGGTGAACCATTATAGTGGCATATGCAACCGGTCGTGCTTCGGAGCGTACGTAAAACTGTCGGTCCCGGTTGTCATACGAACATCTTTGACAATCGTAAACCTTGTAGTGGAACTTCTCTTCGCTGTTCGACGGGCTAGGCTAGTCTCCTGCTCGGCATATGTGCAAAGAGGGCTCATAGAACCTACTCCATTATAGGTAATTAACAGACCATTGGCTTATACACAGAAGAAGAAGAAGTCAGGTAATGAGCTTATATATGTAGATGTTTTTATGGTATCCATTTTATAATTCATAGCTCGCCTAAGGTGCCATTTGAAATTTGTATATATTATGAATCGTTGGCATCTTCCGTAGTGTATGATTAAATGCCGTACCAGCTAAATAAATAACGACGAGACCATACGTTAAGGAGGCATCTATGTTTCCTAACATATAACAATTGCAAATTATAATCAAGGTGAACCATGGCTTGTAGAGCGGGTTGCATAAAAACTTATATCTAGGCTCATTATCTTATGGGAATAATCCTGTATACACAATGATGTGAACTTCTTGAAAATATGAAATTTTACACATATAGTTTAAAATTTTATTGTAACAAATGATTCAGTACATGGGCGTCGGGGGAGGGGATGCTGCATCGACGATGGGAAATGAACGCCGGACTGTGGATGTTAAGTTTGCATAAAAACATTACTGATGCTGATAAGCACTTTATTAATAAGTCAATACAGATTTACTAAACTTCTTACAAGAAGAATGCAATATTTACTTGAGCCGTAAAATTTCTCACTTATTTTTTACATTTTCTATGTTAGTATAATTACAATAGTATGCAAATAAATAACAGTTATTTTTATAATTTTTGTTCAGTTTATGATTATAATAACCTACGAATAACCGCAAAAAATATATCGACTTATTGGTTAGTAGTCCAAAGTTTCTGCTTTTGTTTATGAAATTTACACAAATTTTGATCGTCGTGTATCCGGAGAATAGGTAGTACTTCCGGTCATCAGTGAGATATTTAAGGGGGACGGTTAATGGGGCTCGGACCTCCATCCTTAAACCCCTTATTACGCCTAAAATTCATGGACGTAGTTTTCATTATATTTATTCAGCTTTGTAAAATAAAAAAAGTACACAAGTCGCTTAAAATATATTATATGCGTACTAAAGCAAAACATTTTATATTTAGAAAGCCCAAATTTTTGGCGAATTTACTAATAGGTATAAATTCTTAGATGCGTTGTACGGCGCTGTAATGCCGCCCCCCTTCAAATATTTTTGGCGGCGTCCGTGCTTTAGTAACAATCCCAACTTTAACTTCAAAACCGATAGGACTATTTTTTTTAGTTGTTTAAAAAACAATTTCAATTATATTAAGACGTTTCTAAAAGCCACTACCTTCAAAGGCGAAATATTCAAAAAACTGCCGTCAACAGCTTTTTTGTCCAATTGCTGCGCACAGGCCTCCTCTTTGCCACGTGTTTCTCCTCGGCGCTGAGATGGAAACCTACAGCGTTGAATCCCAACCCGAATCCCAGAGAAGAATTTTCGGCTTGGGAAATTGTGTGTGGTGGGTTACAGCACAAGATTCTTATATGCTGCGTAGTAATATACGGGGAGCGACCCTAAGCCATAATCAACGTTTTGCCACGAAAGCGAGCGCTCTGCCAACTGAGCTACTACCATAATTTTGAAACTTGTAAGTTCTACAATAATAAGTCATTTTGAATTAAGGCTATACATTGCACTTTACATACAAATCAGATCTCATAAATAATGTGGAACTTCGTTTCCAATATCGAATGTACGCATTAGTGTTAAGTATTGTATTTCTTCTACAGATGTGCAGCCCTAGGAAGGTTATAACTTCCCGGTTTTAGAGGATGTGTAATTGTCATAAATTTTGAAAAAATCGTGGCAGCCGCCATAGATGAGTTTTCAAAATTAATAAAAAGTAATGATGCAGTCCTTGCAAATTCCTATCACGTCATAAGATTTAAATAGAATATTTGTCGAAAATAACTGTTACAAACCTTTCATAAATTTTGACACATAATCTAATGCCTAAGATTATTGAATAATTTAATAGTTTCTATCAATGGGATTGCTGATTTACGTGTTATAGGGCTTTAAACTTGAAATTTCTAAATTATCTAAGCTTCAAAGAGATTCCTCAATACCTAAGAAGCAATTTTGTAGACGTTTCCAACCTTTATTGAGGCAAAAATTTCAAACAAAGGCAACATAAAATTTAAAAATTTTTGTGTGTACCGTATATTTACAATTATTGCATTTTCAAAGCTTCTGTGGAGGTTGTAATTCTAATACTTGGGAGTGTTAGGTAATGGTTTCTGCCTGCTGTGAGTATTACTTGAATGTGCACTCAACAGATAAATATTTGCTAAAATATACGAAACTTCTGTCGGCATTATAACAGCTGGGAAGAATTATGTATAAGAGTTTGAAGGAAAATCCGTTTAGTAGGGTATAAAGATGGGAAAACACGGCAGTGTATGTGGGGCAGTGTTGTTGGTAACTTCCATATATTTGGCGTAATAACTAATTAATGGCGTTTGCGAACCTATTATCTAATTGCGATGCGAGTAATCTCTACGATGAGACGAGGTGCGAATTTAGTGTTACCATTTATGTGATTATAAATAAAAATAGGCTTCAATGGCAATATCGGCTGATATAAGCAGTGGCGTCCCTGGCAAGGTTATGGTTTATACCCCGTGTAGTATTATATGTGTTTACCCGAATGATTGCCTGTAATCTACTTATTATTATATATTGTTTATATCCCGTGAAGCGTCATATGTGTTTACCCAAATGATTTCGTGTTATCTACTTATTATTATATATCGTTTATATCCCACGAAGCGTCATATGAGTTGACCCAAATGGTTTCGTGTTATCTACTTGGTATTATATGTGGTTTACAAGCATTGGGTCCTATTATGGTTGTTATGCAAGATTCGTGTGTCTATGTATAGTTATAGTTGCTGGAAGCAATAACGTAGTCAATATAAGTAGATAGTGTGTGGCATGAATAATCATTATTCCCCTAGCAATCATTCGGGAGGCAGTCAGTCGGCAGAGGTTGCATCGTAAGTGTGCCTACGTCGAACTGTTATTATTATTATTATGAATGCAACATTAATGTCGGGATGGCATCGACTGACTTGTACGCGGGGGTGTGGATACTAATGATACTCTCCCCTTTGCATGTGGGGCTGACTCCGTGACTCCTGTGAATAACAGAGAGACTGGCTGGACTTAGTCCTAGCCTGGATCCCTCTGAAGGATTGGTGCACCAAAAGATATGCATAATTGTCGTAATTACTCTATGATTACGAATGACTACGGCCACAGCAGCTAGCCAACAGAAGAACGTCCGTATCCTGTTCGAGTCCCCATCCAGGGGCAGGGGGCTGGAGGATTCCCGGTGAGTACAACTGCCCAATATTTATTGACAGATCAGCAAGTCCGTGTTTTATTATCTGCTGCATGTCACCTGTCTGTCCCGTCAGTGTGTTCTGATCGCATCCGGTGTTTGTTTATCCAGGAACTGCATAAATGAAAAGCAGAAGCGCTGCAACCGTATATAAAAGTGTAGATCGACCCTAACAGAAGCCATTACATATCTTAAAAGTGTATGTAATCTAGATCAAAAATTTTTATTTCAATCAATGGGTGCTAAGTTCAGTACATTTAAAAGTGGCCTTTAGCTATTACTAGAAAATGACATCAAAAAATCCGATTTTGAATTTTTTTAAATTTTATGGTCTTTATGGTATTTTTATATACTGCTGTGTATGAAACATACCCAATCAAATTGGAAACAACCGATTGCATGATATGGACAGTTATACGTAGAATATACACATATATTCACGGAGAGACACTTATTTGGGTGTTCAAAAAAGATAATTTTGATACAATCTTAAATTCCAATTTTTTTACGAAATCAATACCATATCAAGCAAACTGTTCCAGACTATTTGGCACATTTACAATGCAGAACAAAATTTGGTAAACTTATTCGTCAAAATCAAACTTATTTACATATCTCTGAAATATCACGTCTCTAAGGTCGTTCCTCATTTTCTTCTCCGTTAATTCCACAGTTCGGACCAAATCTCTCGTGTTATTTGCATAAGCGCTTGTTTCCACACTTCTAAACCCTTTAGCTTATTGTCGTATCTCTCTTAGTCTTGTGTCTATTGTGATACTGTTTGCAAATTCCTCGAATTTCTTGTTTCAATATAACCCAATTAGATATTCCCGAGAAGATGTATTTTTGTACTAACTGCAGCGAACAAAATGGTATTTGACTAACGTAAACAACGATGGATCTGGGTTACAAGTTACTTTGTATTATGCTCGAGCTTTTTGTTAGCTGTCCTGAATATTTCATTATGAAACCCTGCAATTTATTAACAATTTTTTCTCGAAGACATAATGATGTCAACTGGTAGAGATATCGGATCTGAGTTGAGCGAAACAAAAAGTTTTATAGAACTTCATAAGATTAATAATGTATTCCAGCTTGTATTAAAGTTTCAGGAAAAAGCTTTAGCGTGCTAGAGGAGGTGACATAAATAACGCATGGAATAGAATCTGGGGTCCCCAGAGAATATAGAAGTTAAAAACTAAGCAAAGTTTTCTGCTTAAATTATGGATCATAACCCTCAGAACGATGCATTATTAAAACGAAGTTGCAGAGAGAGCTTTAAACCTATAATCTTTTGAACCCTTCCGTTCTTTACTTTTATCTGCTTACAACTCGGCAGAATCCTCCGAGGATATCCTAAATCCTTTACTTTGGCACCTCTTACACCCTTTCTGAAATTCTTACGAATTGGGGTAAACCCCAGTAAGGATATATACAAAAAAGAGTGATAAATCGATCGTAGAAAAGACTAATGGAAATTTCAGCCAGGAACTAAGAAAGGCCCCGCTATTCATCAATGTTAGAAAATTTTAAAGACCTGTGAAAGTTTTGTGTGCAAACGTGGCTTCCAGTTTACAAACTGTTACTTTGTACTTTACAAAAAGCTCTCTCTAATAAGAAAACTTTGATCATTTAAAACATTTAATTTTTATAATACGCTTCACTAGAATGTTAAGCCCTGGGGCTAAGCCTTTCAACATCTGAAATATTCACAACCTGTTTTAAATTAATTACCGCCGTCTCGTAATCAACAAATCTAGGTTTATTTAGGAGAACATATCTCAGCAAGCAGCACACTAGATCTGTTCGTGAGTGTTGTTGTGTTGGAATGGCTCCCATGGCGGCAGTTGTTTTAGTAATCCACGTTCTTACCGCCCTGTAAACTGCTAAAACATGGTAGGCCGTGAATCTGAACATTTCTCTTAGCACGTGTTAGCTATTTGTATCGTCGGAGCCCTCTTTTCGAAGATGTTGAGTGCATTGTTTATATTCTCTGAGGTGTTATGCGATCGAACAATTGGTGTACGTTGATGACAGATGAGTGCATAAGATTATTGTAAAAATGATAAAACGAATCGATTTAATATTATAGTATGACCAACAACATTTTTGCTAAAGGTTGCCATCGAAAACGTATGTCTTTACTTCAACCATACAGTTTATGATATGAATTATTTATTCGCCATCAACATAACTCATCTTCTGGGATTATTTACTACTAACACACACAACGTAATTATTTCTGAATGCATAAGGTAACATCCACATAGATCAAGATTTTAGTACAAATTTCTCTATTTCGAATCTTGTAAAAGTCGTCGTTTGAATTGCTTGACAAACCTTGATTGATACTATACAATTTTTTCAAGATGTTAAATTAAGCTGCGCAGGCTGTTTCAAGGGGTCTAGCTATCACTACATGCAGTCTTTGTTCCATATTTAAAATTGTAACAATATGCAATCTAAATAAATAAATGTGATGCACATAAAAATCTACATAGTACGTACCGTACTGTTTTCTCCAGAAAGACTACGCGCATCTCACGAAGAATAAGAATTCGTAAGATTGACAGAGATTCGAAACAATTCAAAAGTTAGGTTAGAAATTCATACGAGTTCGGCAAAACACTGTTTTTTTTTGTTTTTCTTACTCTGTCCGATTTATTGCTCAATGGATGGGAGTAAGAGCAAACGACATACTTGCAAAACCAAACACGTGTTGCTTGTACATCAAGCTAATATTTGATTCAGTTGCACGCGTTTTAATGATAATTAGGTTAGGATGGTTTATAAATAATTATTTATGATGTATTAGGAGCATTTTTACCGGAACGTATATACAGTGTTACCATTTTATCTTGTAACAAGTAGGTAGACTACACCTCTTACATGTGCATGAAAAGCATAGTTAACTTTTCTGTTTCGCTACTAAAATTTTTTTTTCATTATGGGTCCTTTGGATGTGTAGTTGTCAGCTACTGTTTCGTCAAAACGTAAGGAATTTCTATATAAAGTTGTTGATTGGTATAGATTCCTGTGGTAATAACAAACAGTTTCAATATATTCTGATAGCGAGAAAACGGATATGATGTTGATTTTTGGAGAATGCAGAGGGTAGACGATATGCACAAAGATACCCGGATAGACCCCTTCCATCATATAATGCCTTTAGGCGTTTGGAAAGAAATTTGCGGCAATATCGACAGTCTTCCAAGCTATAGAGGAACCACGACATGTCACAACTGTAGAATCTGAAGCGGCAGTCATCGAACAAGTAACTGGTAATCCCCACATAAACTAATGAGCAGTTGCAAGAACTGTAGGCTGTAGCTAAAGTTCAGTATTTAATATACTGCTCAAAAAAAGTTTTGCATATTAACAAAAATGTAGAAAGGCTACAGAAGTTTGACTATGCGAGCTTTACATTGAACTGGTTAAGCTTCCAAAACCCTGTATCTCAAAAATTTACGTTTATTCAAGAGGAAATGCCTGGCATTGAGCTAATTTTGAAAGAAATTGCTTTAAGCATAATATCTAACTGTTACTGAGGCAACAAGAGTTCTCTCACAAATGCTGTCATTAATGTCATGTAGTTGCAAGAATGCCTAGGCACACTATTACGACATTTAATCGGTCGCGCGTAGTCGCTTTGGTTCAGCAAGGCTTTAACCAAAGAGATATTGCTAACTGGGTTGGGGTGAATCAAAGTGACGTGTCGC
>JABXWE010032743.1:0-11763 GCA_014611495.1 Limonius californicus
CTCTTCGCGCCCATTCCTCCCATGTCTCTGTAGGCATGCCGGTGCCCTGTATGTCCCTCTCCAATGACGTCTTCCACGTAGAATACGGTCCTCCGATCTTCTTTTCCTCCGGCTGCATGACTTAAGCTTGCTGTAGAGGCTGGCTGGCCGGTCCTCTTAGACCATGCGCCCCGCAGTCACTTCCCGATGCAGTGAGCCGTCCAATACATCACATACATATCCAACTCCCATCATATAAATAATGTAATCCAAATACTAGCGACCTTGTTCCAAAACATCCAAAACTTAATACAAATCCTAGTGGTCTTTTTTACATGTAAAATGTTTTGTAACGTGTGTCTTCCGTATGTATCTTCCTACCTTCTGATGTTACTCGTTGTGCTTGACCGCATCCCGTAATGTTAGATATCGAACCTACCTAATTTGCCTAATTTGCGGTCTCTGAGTTAAATTTAAGTTTAAGATTTAAAATACCGCACAATAAATTCAGTAAGTATAATTAGATTAAATGATAGTAACGTTTACAATTCATTTATTACGTTACAAGTATAATTAGATTAAATGAGAATAACGTTTACAATTCATTTATTACGATAAAAGATTACAATTTCCTACAACAGTGCGAATTTATGACGTCTATCTGATTCACCTGGTACGTTGTATTTTTATACGCAGTGATAATCCAAAATCAAATTTTACTTAATTGCAGGAGATAAAAATTGACGTGTTTACTACGTTTCTGCGTATTAACTACCCCACACTACGAAAATAACAAAAGTCAAATTTTATTATCCGGCATGCGACCAAAATCGACCCATTCACTAAACGTGCCCTTTGCTTTCTTGGAAATTTTTGGCGGTTGTCGGATTGTGTCACCCTCGATTGAAATTTATAATCTCATCCCAAGCGTTCGGTGTTAGTTGAGACGAGGTTTTTGCGGTCCGGTCCGCAAGGGTTTTTTTACCTGAGCCGACCCTTGAGGCATGTCCCCTTATACTAACCTTCCTGCGCTTTCATGCACTACATTGTTACTACATCCCCTGTTCGATTTAATTATATATACATCTAACATATATACACATATAAATTTATTACTAGTACGACTACAATACCAGACTATAAGATTACTTATCTTTCTCTATCTATATCTATTTCGTCCTCCCTCGTCCATGCTGTCCTCCGCTGTTTGATCGGTTCGCCGCTAAGTAGCCGATCGCAGTTTTGCTGACCCGCTGGGCAAACTAAACACAACTAACACTTTATTTTAATTTAATCACGCACTAAACGGGGGTATTTGCCCTAAAGATCCACTAAATAAATAAATAAACTTATTTGCCGTTAGTTTTTTAAACTGTTTAGCGAGACGCGGCGAGGCACGTCTAGTCTGCACGACATCCCGAGTTGGAGTCTAGAACAATGTAATGATATGTAGCTGAGGAAAAATTTAAATTCTGATAAATTACGTTATTTTTTAAAATACAATGAACTAACAGGTGCATGGAAAATGGGAAATTCTAAACTTCATATTCAAGACGATGGTATCATGGTTAAAGGTTACAAGTACAAAATTACTCCCGGTTTAATAAATTTACTTACACTTAAAGATCCTCCAGATTATACCAATCCAGATGTTACAAATTAATTGTATTAAAAACTAATGCCTATAAACACAATTATACTGATACTGAAGCATTACAACCAACATAAACATTCTGCATGCATTTTCAACTCCGACCACGCCACCTCCCAAATCACCAAGAAAAAATGTGGTGCCAGCTCTACAAAAAAGTAAACAATAACATTGATTATAATAGAGGATAGGGGGTAATTCTTTGCGCATGCACGAGGAAAGGCTGGGAAGTTGAAGATGTGAGGGTGAAAGAGGAGTGAGATGAAATTTGGAAATGGGGTTAATATCTAGTGGTAGATAATTGGGCAAGTAAATATAAATTTAGAGCGTTATCAGTTAATTTTTATATGTAAATAGAATTAATTTCGTGTCTTAAGTGTAGGGTCAGTAAACTTTATTGGGGTAAATATGAAAAATGCTGAAATGGTATTTTGGTAATTATTAGGAGATATGTTGATAATGTTGCCTTTAGAAAGACAGTTTTAGTATGAAAATTAAAATATTTAATTTTCCTTTTCCCGTTGACACAGAGTGCCTTCTTGCAACATGGGCAGGGTTTGGTATATTCCCTAATGAATGCACTGTTAATCACGTTTGAGGCGATTTCAGCAGTAAATTCGGTTCCATATTCGATAATACCCAGATCAATAGCTCCCTGGGATCGTTTATGAAATATTCGATGTTTTACGAAGTGATTACAAATTGAGATTTTATTTTAGTTTTTGATACCCCGGAAATCATGATATAAGTGTATGTTGTTTATTTTTAAGTGTAATAAGGCTGAATTTTGCTTCTAATTTAGTTGTTAGGAAGAGCAATTAAAGCAGCGGTTTTTACAAGTATAAGTTGAAATTCGTTAGTACAAGATAAGGTTTTATGCCATGCTCAGAGTTCAATAATTTCAAATTGTTATTTTGTACACAAGTATAAGGTTTTTAGCACATATCCGGGGTATATTTGCAAATTAAAAGTTAAAGTTCTTTAGGACATGATAACCGAAATGGATTTCAAATACAATGACAGGTTTGTCATGTTTGGAGTTTACATGCTACCGTTCTCCCCCCCCCCCGGAACCGCTTTCGCATTACTTCGGGGGGTTGCGGGCGTCCCTTACATACTAAACATTCGTGCAACATGCACCCTAAACTTAACTAAGCAAATGCGGGGGCCCCAGTCGGGATTCGATAGCCCCAACGGAGCGACCGCACTTGCTGTGACCTCGAGTGGCCAATGCGTTCTCGCACTAGACGATCGAGGTCCCGTACGGGTTTGCCTGGCCATACTAAATCAAAGTCTTTATGACATGTTTGTGACCCAATTAACAAAAATTGCAGAGGGAACAAAGAAGGGGTTCTTTGTTTCGCAAAAGTATAAATAGCATGAAATTTGAGATAAAGAAGTGGTTCTACTGCATAGTGCTTCAAGTATCACCGATAAAAACGTCAGTGTTTAATTAATTAATTTAATAATAATGGATCTTAACCAACTAAATGAAGTTGCACAGGTTAATGTAAAGTCCATTTTAAAGGTTCAGGATATGGTTGAAAATGTAACATATCCAATTCAAAATGTAAAGTTGGTGTTTTCAAAAAAAATAGTAAAAGGTGCATCCTGTGTGAACTTGAAGATAATATAATATATTTACCGAAAAGGTTAAACGAGGCACTCAGCGAATCTGACGTAAAGATGTTGCATAAACAACATCTTGGGGTTGTTTACCTTGGGTCGATAGAAGTAGGAAAAATAAACAAGGCGTCAAATTTAAAATTCGTAAATTTCGGTGGTGATGCTGACATCAACAACCCAAACGATATTGATGAATCTACGGACACTAAAAGTGATTCGTCGGTAAGCAGTTTGGATTCGACAAAGGTGAATACAATCAGCGTCGCTTCAACATCGGAGCCAATGAAGAAGTCTAGGAAGTCCCAAAAATAAAATGAGCAGCTAGTAAATCTGTACAAATCATTGACCCTATTATTAAGGTAAAAACTTTATAACCCTAGTAATGTATTTTTGTATAGATTATAAAATAGTTGTGTTCCCAACCTGCAACGGCACTATCTACACAAAGATCAACAACCTCCTACACATGAATACCAAGTATTTAAGCAGTTATAATAGGGATGTGTTACTGTTTAGAAATAAAAAGTATGTAAAAATACCTTGTCAAATTATACCTCCCTGTTTAAATCGATTTAAAAAACATAATTGTTTTTTGGCAGGTAGCCATGCATGGTTTTTCAAAAGTCAGTTTAATCTAAATGTAAATTTAGCTAAGACAGTGGCGTTGATTTTGATTTAGTTTTCCCTTACACTTCACCAAGAGAAATAAAGAATAAATTAGCTTAGCTAAATTAATCGCACTTTGTTAGTTTAGAAGTAGAAAACGTTTATGTTTTCACTGATGTTGTAGATAATGTGTGGTGTGATTACATATTTATATACGAGCACGCTCAGGAAACTTTCTTATCTTTTGATTTTAATTTTGTGTATTTGTATATTAATATAAAAAAAATGAACTATTTGTTTGTTCGGAGCAATTTTTAGAAACTAGACTCCCAATATGTAAATTTCATTATCAAAGAATACACAAACATATCAAGAGAGGTGATCCATATATTAGGGTTTTAAACCATGCTACACACGACGGATTTTCATACCTTAACGGTCAAGCTGTTGTTAAGAGAACATTAAATTTTAAACGTATAATATACATTGTAATTATTTTATTAAGAATATTGAAACGAATTCAGGTTGTAAGAAGGTATGCTCAGGTTCAATATGAGTTTGAAGAATTATTAGTACGCCCTGTTCTACAGCGCCACCAACCAAACAAGTCTATCGAAAAATATGCCAAGTAATTTTAAAAATTCGTGGCGGTAAAAGTTTGAGCCAATACCTACAACTCCTGCCGGCGTTGTACCTTCCGTGACCAAAGTGAATGTAGCTAGCAAATTGACAGGTTATCGCGTGTTTGTGTTTCTTAATTTTCTCTGCTTTCGTTAATCTTTATAGAAGAAATAAGTCTTTTTTAAGACTATTTTTGTTCGTCTTATTCGAAATAAGGTAGGCATATATTTTATAGCTAATTTAAAGTATTTTTAAAATAAAACTATCGCATAACCTCAAAATATATTTTTTACCTATTAGGTATTTGCTATTTATGTATTTATTTATAGAATCCATTTCTTCTAACCGCTATTATCGCTGTGGCAAATAAAGCGAAAAAAACTGTTCACTCCGAAGCCAGAAATATTATTAAAAATGTCGTGGAGTTCTTCGACCAACAAAAAGCTGCCGGTGTGTGGACATTTCCTTTGGAAAGGGCTACAGAACTAGCTGCGGCAGCGACTGGGAAATCATTTCATTAAATTTCATTAAAGTTGTTCTGAAATAAGTACTTATTGTTATTTTGTAGGAGTGAAGCTAAACTTGGCGATAACGGGATTTTCAGGCCTCCTTCAAAAAAAAACAACGAAGTTGGGGTTCCAAAAAAATAATTTTATATTATTTTGATTTAGGCGTTTTGAAGAGAACTGTTAATGAAGTTTACACGATAGATAAAAAAGTTCCTACGATTAACATTTTAGTTAATAAAATGAAGGAGAAGATTGGCTACGTTGGGGGTAAAGAAACACTAAGAAAATCTTTATTACAAATCGGTTTAAAATACAAAAAATGCCACAATAAAAGAGAATTATTGATGGAACGTAACGACATCGTTGCGTGGCGTTCTTGCTATTTACGAAAAATAAAAGAAAATGATGCTTTAGGAGAAAATAAGAGGCCAGTGACATTTTTAGACGAAACTTATATCCATCCATCTTATGAAGTCAATAAGTGCTGACAAACAGAAGACGAACGTGGAGTTTATAAGACTGACCGAAACGGCCAGATATATAATTGTTCATGCAGGAGGATCGCATGGTTTCGTTCATAATGCACTTCTCATCTTTAAATCAAAAAGCAATTCTGGAGATTACCACGATGACATGAACCATAATAATTTCATGGGATGGTTGCAAACGCAGTTAATCCCAAATTTGCCACCAAATGGGATTGTCGTTATGGACAATGCTCCTTACCATGGTGTACAAATTAACAAACCACCAACACAGGCCACACGTAAAGCAAGTATGAGGGAATGGTTAGACAATAACGTTGATGAACTGTAAACATACATGGTCACACAGTACTGCGCCTTCCACCTTACCATTGCGACCTCAATCCAATAGAATTAATATGGACTTTGGCTAAACATAAGGTTGCCATGAATAACGTTAATCAAAGTGGTGTGGAAATTGAAAAATTAGTGAGAAATGCATTTTTAGAGATAGGTCCTTCAGATTGGAATCAACATTGCAAACACGTTAAGCGATTAGAAGAAGAAATGTGGCAACACGATGGATTGCTAGATGAAACTATAGAAAGTTTATGTTTCATGGTGAATACTGGTTCATCAGATGAAGATTCTGAAATCAGTGAAGAGGAAGCTAGTGACGACGATAGTGTTTAATTAGTTTTAAATATACACTTTTTTCGTAATTTATAAACAATGTTTTGTTATTTTGGTTCTTTTTACAAAAATGTTCTTTCTGCAGTAATTAATTAATAATTTTTAGTGATTTATAAAAAATATGTTTTATTCTTCTGGCTTCTTTTTTTAATTTTCTTTGCGCAAATAATAATACTAGAAAAAATGTATCTAAAATAAAAATAAAATTACATTATTTATTTCCTTCTCAAATCTAAATCTGATATTTGTCTACTAAATTTTCTTTTAACAGTTTTAACAAATTTATATAAGAACGTAGGTACATAAGAAAAATTAATAAACTTGCAAATACACAATGTACACGTTCAAATTTACTGCCAAAGTACTATTGATATTGAGTGTACCTCTAAAATACAGCGACACCACACCACGCCTACCCAACAGACTTGTTTGGTTGGTGGCGCTGTAGATGACCATGATGTTGATAATAATGATGAGGATTTAAAACCTGTTCTGAAAACTGTTGTAGGTTATCAGTACAGGGAGTTGCTTAAACGCTATAGATTACATTGTTATTAGGTAGAGATGGATAATTTATATGATTCAATTATATTAAGTAGTAAGATTCGCTTAAAAATATAAAAACAGCTTATACATATTCTCGTATCAGTGTCTAAGGAAAAGCATAACTCTAGTATAAAAGTTTGGATTAAATAAATTCAGAAAAATATATTATGCATAAAGAAAATTTTATGTAATGACATGAGCATTCATAATAAACGAATTTTAGAAAACCATTTTTCGCAGTTAAGTATGATGCTCTTTTTATTCGTTTATTAAGAAAATCTAAAAATAAAACAGGTATAACATGGCGTAAATTAGAATCATGTTTTAAATCACGTATAAAAAGTCGTTTAATAGTCAACACGCATCATAAAAAATTGCTTCAGAATAATCAGAAGCCGAAGAAGTTATCCTTTTTAAAAAATGCCATAATCCATGCGTTAAAATGAATGTAATATTATGTTGCGAGTTTTATGGAAATTCTGAACACGATATAGTGTTCGATACAAAGTATTTTCACACTAAAAACTCAATAATTTTTCCAAATTCTGTAGTAGATGCCGCTTCCTTTAACACGTTTTTTAAAGAAAACATTTACGATAAAAAAACTAGAGACTTGCAATTCAGGTTGGTCACTCTATTCACTAGAAAACCTTTAGGTTAATATCAATAGATGCGATTATTTATTTCATGCATCATCCTGTATTGAGTTACCAATGAAATTAAAAGAAAAAAAGCTGTCATTAATATAAAGAATCAAGATCAAAATTGCTTTTTCCACTGTATAACAGCTTCATTATACCCGACAAAATCTAAGAAACCGAATTTACCCTCGTCATATCCAAATTTTAGAAATGTATTAAAACTTGAAGGCTTTGACTTATCACTACCAATGTCATTATATCAAATTAGTAAATCTGAAAAATTAAATTGTAATATTTTAGTAAATGTTTTCTGTCTGCATATACAAAGAAAAAAATTATTGCAGTGCCTCTTCATGTAACTGAAAAATGTTTTAATGATTAAAGAGCATTATAATGAGGAGAGCGAAGATAATTCTGATTCAGATGATTACGGTGATTCTGATGTAACTGACAGTGATTGCTCTGATATTGAGAATAATTATTATGATCTTGACGACGTTACAAAAGAGAAATTGTTTAATAACAAATCTATCTAGATTAATTGAAGGGGTAAGAAGCAAAAGGGTACAAGTGTACTTTTTTCTTAAAATGAGTGAAGTACATAATTGGGTAGCTGAATATCCAAATTGTTTAGTAGCAAACAGATACAAGTGATTTTGTCAACTTTGGTGCCATCTATGCTAGGGTAAAAATAGTGTGTTACAAAATTGCTTGAAGGTCTCTGTAGCAAAAAGATACATGTGCACTTGTATCGTTTTGCCTATAATTTTTCGTACTGAATCGATGCACGTAGTGAGTTGTGTTGTGATTTTAAGATGAAGAATATGGCAACGAATGAGGAAAATGATAAGTTTAGAAAAGCTAAAGGTAAGTTACCTTTAATTGACTAAATTCTCGTGTTGTTTACTAAAATAGAATAACCTAACCTTATACTGTTTTTCAATTGTAGCAGGTGTTAGTTATCAGCCCAATAGTTCTGATAGTGAACCTGAACCCTTTCAAACTGATGAGGACAGTGATTACAGTCCTGGCATTACTAATGACGTCTCCAATAAAGCAAGTACAAGTCAAGATCAACTATTGGATGTATCGTTAGCAGCATCAGATCATGGTATCTTTACTCAGTCACTTCGTTGCTTAGTAAGTGAAATATCAAAAATAATATTATTTTAGTTACTCCAAAAAGACCTAGAAAAAGACAAAAGAGAACTAAAGAATGGAAAAGAGTGAGAGCCCAAAATGCAAGACTAAAAGGAGAGGAATACACAACTGCTAAGGGAAAAAAGATTACAAAAAAGGGAATTAAACCTTATCCACACACTTGCAGGTACAACTGCAAAACAATTTCAGAGCAAGACCGGCTAACTATTTTTAATAAATTTTATAAACTTAGTACTTACGACTATGCAGTCAAACTATATTGCCTCATGTGTTAAAAAAACTGCCCCTAACAGAATAAGAGCGGATACTAAATCAAGAAAACTGTATGTTACAAAGATATCTCTAATGCACGTAAGAGTATGTAAGCAGTTTTTCTTAAATACCTTATCTATAACGAATCGAAGATTCACAACAGTATGCAATAAAATTTCCAAAGACGGATTTGTGCAAACTGATCTACGTGGAAAACACAGACCTTCAAATAAAATTGATGAAACCAGGCGTAATGACGTTATTTCACACATTAAGAAGTTTCCGAGATATAAAAGTCATTATTCTAGATCTCAGAATAGTGCCACCAAATATCTGTCTCAAGATTTGAATATTAAAAAGATGTATGCTCTCTATTGCGACTGTTGTAAGGAAACAGACAAAGTACCTGTTAAGCAATCCTATTATAGGATGATTTTTTTCACAGAGTTTAACTTAAAATTCCATAAACCACATTCCGACACTTGTAACACATGTGACCGTTTAAATAATTTAATTAAAAATGATGGTAACGATGAAGCCATTCAGAAAACTAAAATGGAACTCGAATTGCACCACAAAAAGGTAGAGAGTGTAACTACTTCTAAGAAAGCCGATGTAGATTACTGCAAAGAAAATTCACTCACCACACGTCTTACCTGTTTTGACTTGCAAAAAACACTAGCTACCCCATTGCTCACGACTAACAAGGTATACTATTTAAGGCAATTGTGGACCTACAATTTTTGCATATACGATCTCATTTCTGGAAAATCCTTTATGTACATTTGGAGTGAAATAACGGCCTCACGTGGTTCTCAAGAAATCGGATCGTGTTTGTTAAAGGTAATAACTTCTTATATTGATATTCAAAAGTAATGATACCATTAAAATAAATTTACTTGTTTTTAGTACATTCAAGCCCTGCCAGATGAAGTTGATCATCTAATCTGTTATTCTGACTCTTGTGGGGGCCAAAACAAGAATAAGAATGTAGGAAAATTGTTCATGTTTCTGGTTCAAAGCACAAAGCTTAAACAAATAGACCATACATTCTTTGTACCGGGACACTCTTATATGGAGTGCGACAGGTCATTTGCCCTTATTGAAAAAAATAAAATGAAGAATCCGCAAGTCTTCATACCTGATCATTGGGTTGATATCATAAGAACGACAACCAAGAACTTCGAAGTCAAAAACATGACAGGAACAGACTTCATTTCATTTCAGTATTTACACGACATTATGAAAGACCCACAAAAAGATAGTGAAAAGTTTCCTCTAAGATGGCGTGACATCGTATGGTTTGCTTATAGAGATGAGTAATATTTGGCATTTTCCTATAAAGCTACGGTGAACAACAAATTCCCCTTCTTTACTTCTGAAAACTGCTCAGTTCTGAAAAAAGGAAGGCCAAGCCTTACAATGGAAAAATTAACAGGAAAATTACTGTATACTACCCAAATAAAAATACCTTGCTTGAAGTGGGAGAATTTAATGACCCTGCTAGAGTTTATACCACCAGTTCATCATAACTTTTACAAAAACATGCCCCATGAAACCCAAAACAAGAACAAAAAAAATGCAAAAGGTCTAAAAAAGTTAGAACAGGAAAAAGAAGTAGAAGAGGAAGAAGACGGAAGTCCGGAAGACAATGATGAAAGTAAAATAATGATAGACTCTGATTATGACGAATAATAAATTTGTTTCAGTATACTTATTTAACTACAGATGTTATTTTATTTTCATGTTTCTAATACAATAATAATAATAATAATATGTGAATTTATGTATATAGTTTTCTTTTATGATTTTTTGTTTGGCAGCAAAACGACTTAAAAACAAAAATTTCAAAAAATTTTCAAAATTTCATTAAATGACGTAAAACTGATAATAATTTCTTCAACAACTGTGCAAAACAGAATATAGGCACATGATCCCAGATTTTATAAAAATGTAAAAACTTTGAAGTCAATTTCCTCCAAACTTATATTATTGCAATTATACCCTTTTGCTTCTTACCCCTTCAATTAGTAATCGACTTACAAAACATCATGGGAAGGTACATATTTGCTGCAGGTGCTTGCAATACTTTGTGACCGAAGCAAAGTTAACTTCAAATTTAGAAAATTGCGAGAAACTAAATACCTGTCAAATTAAGCTATCCCATAAAAATGATAAATTCTTGTATTTTAAAAATCATAGGTATAAGCAAAAGGTGCCGTTACGTATAATCTATAGTGTTATTGACTGTTTACTGGTAACTCCTACCAACATAGATAGAAATAACATTCAAATATCAACAAGATATACCGTTTAGAATAGGCTATTATCTACATTGTACTTATGATACCAGTTTATCCTATTATAGGCAATATCGAAATTTAGATTGCACGAAATGGTTTGCCAATCACTTATCCAAAATAGCAGTACCTTTTGAACCACTATTTGCATCACAAATTCCCGTAAACCCCACCACAATGAGTCATGCAAGTGCCACGAAATGCTTCATTTGTGAAATTGACTTTAAAGATAGTGATACTCGTGTACTAGATCATGACCATTTTACGGGCGAGCCTTGAAGCATCTTTTACCAGGCTTGCAACCTGAATTACAAGGTGCGTCTAAATATACCAGTGGTGTTTCATAATTTTAGTTCCATTATGATGCCCATTTTATACTTATATCAGTTTCAAACGCATTCCCAGGTAAAATTTTTTTATTATAAAAAAGTGATTTTGTTTAGGCGTGTGTGCCATTTGAAAATATACGTACGTTGGAACTGGTTTACTTTCTATCTTGAGTAAGAATTTCGTATCTTTTAAGAAACGTAGGTCTAGCGATTGCCTTTACGTCTTGACGAAATTAGCCGTAAGTACGGGTAATGAATCTGAGCGAGGCAGGTACATATGACACACAGATATAATAACAGCAAATGGGATAGAAATGTTCCGATCTTATACCAGCAGCTCTCAAAATTTTACAATATAAAGAATGGTCGTAACAACAGTCAATAT
>JABXWE010032745.1:0-15767 GCA_014611495.1 Limonius californicus
CTTGGGGCGGACAAGGATTTGATCTTGATGTATTTTGTTTGCCAGGACAATAATACTTAATCGGCTTATGCCTGTTAGCTGTTTGTGAACCCATACAAACTAACGTTTTGCAAGACATTGCAGCTTGCATCTTCAGAGTGAATATAACACACAAATATGGCTCAAACTTCTAGAGCAAATGCTTGTAAAAGCAGACAAACTACAGGTCGGTCCTTACCAGATAATGCTGGGTGTGGTTCCCAAATGACGACGTGGTCTAAGCCGAAAGTAAATTGTAATATTGACAATTACATAATTGTATAAATGTAAACTATACAAGTGAATTTGCAACGTATTATAGGAGAATATTTCGTTAAAGTGAGTAGTTGTATAATTTTTGTATTTAGAGTATTGTATTGATAAAAATTATGTCAGCCCACCAAGTATTTTTATTTAAAATATATTGCCAATACACTAAAATTAAAATATTTATTTTAAGGTTATTTTGGGAGAGCGTTTTAAAAATATTTTATAATCACCATTACTTACAATAATTAGGTACGAATTTCAAAAATAATTAGGTAAAAAGCAAAAAAAGCAGAACAATTCAAGAATTATTGTTTGCGGAGTATGAACTTATAACAATCCAAACATACAAAGTTTGCGGGGTATTAAATTAAAAGAACAAATGATTATTTTGGGCAGCAATTGTTTTGCTAAATGGGTTAAAAAGGATAGGATGTAGCCTACCTGTCCAACTAAATATATTTAAATGCTTTCTATTCTATTCGAATCACAATGATAACAAGAACAAAGTATAATAGGGTTTATTTGAAATTTCAAGAACGGTTTAATAATTTTCCAGGTTTACAAATGTTTGATAACCATATTTTGTTTATTAACAACTACAGCAGAGAAAACAATAGTATGACTATAAACAGATTTCGGTTTATATTAACTATTCGTTCACGATTCGTTACGAATTACCTTTTTGAAAATATTTCAGTTCATTTTAGGTTTACTTTTCAATGCGTTAAGTTTAAAATGTGTTGTGAAATTTTCATTAAGTTCAAGTTAAACAAATCAAAAATGGTTCATACTGTGAGAATATCGACTATACTATTATGATTTTCGCTGCTGTAGTTCAAAATTTCTAAGATAAGAGTGTCACAAATATCTTTACATAAATGATAATCCAAAAATAATGTGGAAACTGAATTTCAGGTTCGCAGAGAGCCTGCTCTTAATACTCAATATCCCTGTAGCAAAATATCCTGAAACGGTGATATCTAGACTAAACTACAGCATTCAAGACCCTAAAGAAGCACAAATTTTACTCGTGCAAGAATCAGATCACTCGAGAACTTGCTGTGATATCATGGTTGAACGGATTACCCAGAAACTCATTTTTCTCAAAAATATCTAAGGTTTTGCTGGATTGCAAGCAAAACTATCGGTACTGTAGCAATGAAAATCTTTGGGTCTGTGCAGGTTTTCAATAAACATTTGGAGGTATTTTTGTTCTTGGACGGCAAATTAACTGACCCAATTAGAACATACAATGAACCCAAGCATTACTAGAATTTATGAACAATATAATTTTTCAGTAAGATGGCGCGCTTACTGATTACATCAAATTCGTGTTCGGGTATGTGGAGCGGTCGCCGAAGACCAAATAGTCAGCACCTTCACCTTCCTAAGTTTTTCGTAGGGTTTCCTCAAAATTCGATGTTCACACAACCTCATCGTGGTTTCTGTAACAGCATAGTGCAAGTGTACACTAGCGTAAGCCAATAGAAGGTTAGGAAATTTCAACGCGACTGGTACAGTATTTTACTGTTAAAATTTGGGGGAGTACGTTTTGATCCTTAAGCTTCTTCAATTCTTATTGACTCCACTTTTAATTTTTATAAACAACAGTTAATTTTAGTTTAGCTGTTTTAAGTTAAAAATAATTAGCTGATCATATGCTAAATGAAGTGGATTTTGAAAGTAATAGTTGTGGTTACATTCACCAACCAACCTATACCTACTTTGATTTGTTTACGTAACTTTAAGGTTACTTCTGGTACGCAATATGAAATATAGCAGTTGTAGTTGAATCAAATACGAAATAAACTGACGTGGAATAGGGATAGGATTACTATGTACAATCGAAATAAATTAGAATGGTCGTTAGGCACAATCACAATTGGGAAAACAGATCAGTGTTTTCGATTATACCCGGAATATTGAAAGCTGGCAATTTTCCAATGATGGAGCTTGAAGTAACTTACAATATTCACAGGAAAATTCCTATTTACCCTATTTCCTTATAGTATATACATATTACAGGAATAATATAAAATAAGACTGAAGTTGTTGTTGTTGTTTTTACGAAGAAGGTGTTATTTTTTCCATAAAGAATTAGTCGACCAATGATAGACAGTTTGCTAAAACAACAAATGTAGCACCTTGCCGTTTTCCGGGGAAGTGTGTTACTGATTCAAATTCATGGAACATTTATTGCCAACTATTGATTATCCTGTTCTTTAATACGTTTAATAATAATATGTTTATCATGGCATTTATTAAATATTAAGGGATTACCAATAATGTAAAATTAGGTAGTCCATGTAAAGTTTTGCATTTAAAATGCTATTAGCGAACGCCACCTGCGTACACACATTTAAACAATCCCTACAATTACAACCACTTACAACGGTGCAGATATCCATTCGTATAGATGTATGAAAAAATAAAACGATTTTCAAAACGAGTCTTACAGACATAGAACGCGGCTATTTCAGAACTAAGAACCTTTTGTTTGAATAATTAAAAGCAGCAACTCAAAGTTGCTAATAAAGGAAGATAAAGGTGAATAGTACGTAGGTAGAACTATTTTTATTTACAATGGCAGCAAACTTACAGTAAAGAGAGCGATTATTCCACACTAAATATTTCTTTAATGGCGGATTTATTCAAATATTGTTTAAACTATTTTAAATAACGTGTTAATAGAACATCCCATAAACTATTTTGCAAATCTACTGACTAATTGTGAAGACAACAACCAAAATAAAAAAAGTTTGCATAATATAAAATCAAAGAGTAATTGTGAATGCTATTGACGCTATATTTTTAGTCAAGTACTTTACATAACGTAAGAGACGAATTCGGAAACTAAGGGCCGTTTAAATATTCCCACCGAATGAGAGTCGTAGCCAATTTGGTGCCTTGTGGGCTGCTTTAGTGGATAATTTGTTTTCTTTCTGAAATTACATTACAACTACTCTAGAAGGCTAACTAGCAATTTTTAGCTTATGATAGTGTTAAGAATTCAATAACTGTTGTCCCCTAGGTTCCATCTTGCAAAATTTTTTTTGTGTCTTACCATTTTATTTTTGGCCTGATTTTTCCACTGACACTTTTACGCCTCTTTACAATAGCTCAAATGGTTTGGTCCTCTTCAGCTTTCTCACTAGATTTGTACGTGGTCATGATTTCTGATCCCATGCTTCTGGACAAGGTTTCCTTTTATGGCGAAGCCCCAAAGTTCATTATTGTTTCTTTGAACCAGTATCTTTATTACTATTTCCTTTAAGTTCAGTTAATCTCTCAGAGAATAATTTTAGCATTTTTTGAACATTAAGATTTGTAGTAGCTGATTTGTCGAAACTTCTGTTTTCTCTGAAACTTTCTCCTTTTCTTTAGTATTTCGTAGAGCTAGGAATACTTTTGGGTCCCACCTACAAAGTGTTGTATTTTACGCCTTCCTTTATTTTGCGTTGTTTTGGTTAGTTTTGTTTGCTTCTTTTTTTATCTTTTGCATCCTTCTGGCTACTTCATATCCTCCATAGTTGGCTTCGTGGGCTTCGCTGTGGTTGGCATATTTTGATGTGCTGTTTTGATTCACTTTTTATTCTTCTGTGTGGTGTTTTGCAGCACATTTCCCCATCTTGATTTTCTGTTGCAGAGTCTTTGGGTGTGCCAATAAGTTTGGCATTTCTTGCATTGGGAGACTAGGTTTGATTTTATTGAAGTTCTATTTCAACCTCCATATCTAGTATCCCTTTTATCTCGTTTATTTTTTTAATGTGTTCGTCCTTTCTGAAGCAAGCTTGGCATAAACAGCGGAAGAGGTTTCTTTTCCTTTCTCTGCAGTGTATTAAGGGCTTCTATTATTTCCTATCAATGGCGTTATAAATTTTCCACTATATTTTCTGGAGTGCATAACGGGTGTAGTTTCCTCACCTCTTGGTTGTTTATTGTATAAGTGCCAAAAGTGCTCTTTTTCGTGTAATAAGCTTGTCAGTCAATCTGCGTTACGGTTCTTCATCAAGTCGTCCTTCATAGAAAAACCGAACCTGATGCAACCAAAATAAATGTTGCTTCGTCACTAAACAAAACCATCTTGTAGAAATTTCTTGGATTATATCGAGAAAAAAATTACGAAAATTTATTTTACCTTATTTTAAAGACCTTGACTAGGAAGTGATTGATGGAGACGTAAATGTTAGGAACCTAAATAGTCGGTTAGCCGAAGATTAGCTTATACTTTGGTCTAATTCAATTTGTCTTGTGCTAATCTATGGATTTTCTTCAATCTCTAACCAATCTTGTTATTCGGCATCCTGGTCCGTAATATGACGGTATTCATATGAGTTTGCCACATAATAAACACTAAAATTTTCTGTAGCCCGGGGTCGAAAATTTACAAACGCCTTAGGGGGAAGAACCAGGAAGAGTCCTAATAAGCTTTGTTAATCTGGGTATTGATTAAGTACAGGACCTAGAAGAGTCCGAGGTAGATTTGACATCTCCGCCAAGAAAATTCGAATCCATTTTAATGACACTCGAGTCCGCTCAGCGGACAGGTAGTATCGCAGGCATTCCTTGTTCTATGTAAGCTGTTAGAATTTTGTGCCCATATTGCATGTGGAAATATTCAATCTTCTGATATATAATTTTCTACTAAATTATCGGAATTACAACAAACTAATCCTTAGAATTGTTAACCAAGAGAGAGACTCCGTGAATTGAATTACTTCTTGATGTTGCAGTTGAATAGCTAAAAAGTCTCCAACTTGGGCAGAATCAACAAAAGACAAAATACACTTTAAATATTTTCCCACATCCCATTCCTAATTCTTGTATTCTACTGAGAGACCTAGTTTTATTGGATCTTCCTCCGCCTACAAATTGTAATTTTCTTAATTAATGGACAATAAACTGAATATTTTCGTTACATTTTTTTATATACAATTTGGTGTAATTGGTAAAAATGTTCCTATAATACCAAATAATTTACATATACCTATAATAAATGGCAACTTAAAATTCAACTACCACCATTTTTGGTAAACAATTATCAGGAGACTCTTTTCGATTCCTTGTTTAATCCCATCCGTATTATAAAAGGTTCTATGTCTGCCCGTCGATCCGGACTATCGGCCGTCATTAAAAGGAATTAAGATTACTGAGACTCTTCTCGACATTCCTGGTCTCTGGTCTTGGATGTCGGACTAAAGGATTTAGGTCTGTAAATTCCAGACGCCACTAGACAATTTTTAGTTGTTTTACTCAAAGCGTATATATTGGTTTTTGAGAATCATTTTTAATTATCTAAGCCGAAAATGTGCCTCTTAGAGCACGTGTTCTTCTTAATTGCCATATCTTGGTTTGTGTAAACAGAAAATACGATGGGTGTCATATTTCAAACAAATGCTATGTTAATGTTTAGATAATAAATTCACTTCAATATAAACAAAAACTTTGAAACTTTGTTACTTTTTACTTATCGCCTTTACCCTATACATACTTGGTACCTAGTATAAGAAAGCTTATGATAGTCTTCATCCACCAAGACCATAGTGTTGCATTAACAAAAAATAAGTTATTTAAAATTTCGCTAAAGTTAATAAACCCTGTGTATAGCAAAACAAACAGCACTTTCGCCACGTATATATCGAATTTGTACTAAAATAAACCTGATTTTTTTGTGAAAACCCGATGTCAATATGTCAAACACATTGGTCACTAGAATGCGACGTAGCCAGAAAACGGTTTAAAATAGCAGGACATTTCATATAAATGTGATCAGCACTGGGTAGTCTTTCAGAAATGCCATAATACAAGGTGTCCCAAAACGTACCGGCAATATTTCAAAGATAAATTCTAGAACTTGCTTAGAGCCGAAAAGCCATATGTTCTAAACGTAACCTTTAACGAGTTATGGTTTATTACATAATGTATGTGTCTAAAACTTTAGTTCAATGAATTTTATGAAATAAATCTTTTTTAATACATTTTTATTATTTTATGTACAAGAAATTTTCTAAATTATCTCCATTGCGTTCGATACACAAAGCCGCACGCCGCAGGAGAGATCGCTGCGCTCTTATTATGGTGGCAGAGTTATTCCTAATAATATGGGCAGCTTGCTGTATTCTTTGGCGTAATTCTTTTACTGTGTGCACTTCAGTTGCATAATTAATCTGTTTTATGTGACCCCAAAGATCAAAATCTACTGGAGTCAGATCCGGCGAACGCGGAGGCCACACTACGGGTCCTCCTACTCGAATTCATCTTCCCAGAAAATGTGCGTTAAGCCAAGCTCTAACACGAAGACCTTAATGTGCTGGTGTCCCATCGTGTTGATACTACATTGCACGTCTAATATTTAAATAAAAATAATAATAAAATTTAAATATTTGTAATTCACACCATTCAAACGTTGAAAATTCGAGCGTCTTCTTAAATGAGGATTTTTGCAAGCCATTCCTGAAAATTATGATAATTATTGATACCAACTCGTATGAAAGAAGCTTCATCGGTCCATAAAATATGCGGTAGGTTTTGATTATTTTGTACCCAATTACAAAATCTTAAACGAGCTTCAAAATCATTACCGAGAGCTTGAAATCCTTGATGATGATATAGATGTAAGCGAGCACTTCTTATTATTCTCCATACCTGGTTTCTACTTATTCCAGTACGTAATGCAATTCTTCGCACACTTAAAGCGGATCTTCTTGTAATAAATCAAGAACTTGTTCGTCATCGTTTATGGGTCTACGGACAACTCTTTGGCCGACTGCATGTCTTGCATTGAAAGTGCCATGTTCCCTCAACTGACGATGTGAATTAAAGAAAACTGCACGCGTAGACAGTCTTCTATTGGGGTATTTTCTACGATCTGTTGTGCTGCTAAAGCATTTCCATCACACGGACCGTTGCCATCATGAATATCTGCATATTTGTAATTTAAAAATTGGTAGTGTCAATCACTTGTGAATGACGATGGGAATAATGATACAAAGAAGAAGCCAATACCTTCAGTATCACCATAATAAACTGACAAGTTACAAACAATCATTTGTTAAAAACGATATTCAAATGTTACCGAACAAAAGACGCGATCATGTATGCGAACACTCTGTATAAACGAAAATAACTGTAGGGTGTACCTACTGTCTGCTAAAAACGGAATCTTAATATATCGCCCGCAAGTAAGGAGCTATCTTCCGTCTACACACCGATGAATCAGCCTGTTTAATTCGACATATTTGATGTTACATCATTTGGAAGTTAGCTATTTTTAATGTTTGGTCTAAAGAATAAAATGCTTTGGTTATTTGTACTTGTAATTACGGGATTTAATATTTTTGTCTTATATCTTAGTAAATTATGTTAGGAGGAACTTGAAGCCCTACGCAGGTCCCCTCTACACCTCTGAGTCAAAGTAGAAAAAAAAATAGGAAAACAGACACTAAGAAAGTAAATAGAAAAACAGCGATATAACACGTACAGGGGTTGAATTAGAACGTTTTATGACTATATTCTCAGGTTTGTGACATTAATTAAGTGTAGGTGTTATGAATTTCTGATAATTGTCAGACACCGAAAGTTCATTGCGAATTGACAAAGTACTTTATTATTGAAATGCAGTACTACACGTGTACGTAAACAGCAACAAAAAGATAAAAACATTAACGACACAAAACATGTAATATGAAATCGATACAGTAGTGAGGGTTCGAATGCCCGGTTGGCTTCAGGAAACTGCACTTAAAGAAAACCACTTCGGTAGCCTCTATATGGCCCGTTCTAATTAAATAATAATAAATAAAAAATAATAAATTGCAGGTTGAAATAAAATGAAATGCAAAAGTTCTGACATTGCTTGCCGCAATTGAAAACTATATTAATTAAAAATATTTTTCAAAATTATTAAAACGAGGGACTTGAGAGTAAATTACTTATTATATATAAATAAATGCATGTAATAATTTCGAAACGGTTTCCATGAAAAATAGTGCTTTCAAATTATTACATGCTGTTAACTATCAATGAGTATGTTTATAGGTCACCTGTAAATTAATTAATTATTGATTAGCTTAACAATCGAGCAAGATACAATAAAGAACGTGATATCTAAGCACCAAGATAGTTGAAACCAAATAACAAACAAGTTTGCACTGAGTGTTATGCTACCGCTGGTCATTCAGATCACTAATTTCAGCACGTCTAAATACAAAGCTCTTTAATTAGCACGACGTTATCGAATAGTCTGTAAATACGATGCGCTGTTCGGTAGACAGCATAAAATTATCTGTTGATGCATCACTACCTAAATAGAAACCATAATTTCTATACAAAATCTTATTGTCAACCTAATGATGTATAGCGGTAGCGTCATTGTTTATTGAAATTATGCAACTCATTGTGATATTTAATCTTCATTTTCGCAATGAAATTCGTTTCTAATGCAGCATTTCCAACCTGCAGTATGGTTTCGCGTTTATTTCCGTACGTTAATATATTTATTAGTTGTTGCCTTAAACATCCTCTAGCACGAGAGTAGCTGAGTAAGTTAGCTTAATTAATCCTAATTAGCGTATTTAGCGTACGATTTATTAGGCATTTGACGTACGCAAATTCAAAATGAAACCGAACTTAGCATTACGGTCACGTAGCAGTGCCAGCAAATTTATGCCCTATGCAATTAAATGCATATTTGTTCCGCTATGTGTATGTGCTCGCGTCAAATTATATGGTGCTAAGTTTACCTACATATCAGTGTTAATTCCACGTGTTTTCCACAACATCTAACCGTACGCGGGGCAAGTTTGCGTCGCTAACGTAGGTGAATCAGGAACCTGCTGAGCAAAGTACAACTCCCTGCAAAGGCTGGAGAGGAGTACAATGCTCAGATTAGGCACGTAGTTTGCACTATAATATGAATAATCAGCCACAGCGCTGGGAAAAGGTTACGAACAATCGCTTCCCGAACAATAGACCGCGATTCGCGATTACGGATTATCGTAATTCATTCAGGAAATTGTTACGGCCGTCTTATTTGCATCTCTAACGAGTGATAAGGATGGAGGCAGATTAGACTTATGTTCTGGAAGGATGCTGTGCCTTCCACAGCGGGGCGGGTACCCGTTCTTATCGACAATGATGTACGATCCAATAAAACAGTGATGTACGACTTGCTAATATAAAGACTTGGTTCTGTCTGCTACCTGCCTGACGCCATTTGAATCATTTTCTCCGAATCAGCGTCTCACTTCGAAATAGGGAAACGCCTGAAACGTTTCCGTATAAGCGATTTAAATTTAGGAGCACGGATGGCGACGGCAGATAGCTTATATTAATAAACGCAAATAACCGCTTTTAATCAAACGCGACCGCTACACCCACTACTTGCTGCTGATAACAATGGATTACCAACCGTTGCCCTTTCTCGACGTGCATAAAATTGAACTTTGCTGTCAGCAGTGTTAGGTAAGATCTTTCAAATACAAATCGTGATGCAATTTGACACACCTTTAAAACGTATGATGTAGCTACAAATCCAAGATCTACCCTTAAAAGTGAATATAGGGGAAGTTTCATTGCCGTTAAGACAGTTCACCTAGGTAAACGATCTTTAGGACTGCAATTATTCGCTCGTTATATCCATTAAACGTAATACCCAGAAAAATTATGAACCTTATTTCGGAGATTATATATAGGTAATATACCGGGTGCGCACTCCCAAAGTCGAACATAGGCAATTAACATTGTGAATTCGATTTATAGGTATTTTGCCATTATTTATATACTACATCAATAAATATTAAAGTAATTAACAGTTTAAATAGTTTTTATTATAAACTCTATAAAAAACCATAAAATAGAAAGATAAATTATAATGAATATTCAAATAACCCCCCGTTTTGATATAAGCAATACCCCAATCTGTTATATAAAGCATTTCTTACATTGGCCAACTGCCTCTCAGTCATACACGCCCACTCAGCAACCATTGCTTCTCTCAAAGAATTAATACCTGGGTGACTTCTTTCGTAAATTTTGTTTTTAAGGTGGCCCCACAAGAAAAAGTCGCAGTAGTGAGGAGATCTAGCTAACCAATTTATAGCACCACCTCTACCAAGCCAACGATTTGGAAATTAATCATTTAAAAATGTTCTAACAAGTAAGCCAAAATGCGCGGGACAGCCGTCTTGTTGGAACAAGATCTCCTGATTTTCTCTTGCAACTTCTTCTAATGCAGGTCCTACCTTAGTTACGAATAAGTCTAAATTCGTTGCTGAATTTAAATTTCCCTCAATTTCAAATGCACCAATAATACTGTTATTAAAAATCCCAGCCCAGATATTAATTTTTTGAGGATAATGAGTGTTGGTAGAAATATTAACTCTAGGGTTTACCTGAGCCCAACATTGAACAGTTGGTTCATTATTCAGTGTAAAGGTACAATCGTCTGTGAACCAAATTAATAGCAGAAAGCGACGATCATTCTTAGCACGCTCTTACATTTCATTACAGAATGCACCCCTACTTTCTTCGTCAACAGCAAAAGTCTCTAGATGACTGTGCCTTATAGGGATGATATTTGTATTTCTTGAGTATATCCCATATCCGCGATTTACATAAACCTACGTCAAGAGAAATTTGCCTTAAACTGCAGGTCGGGTTCATATTTAACATCTCCAAAACAAATTCTTCTGTGAGGTCAACTATTTGTCGATTTCCTGCGATATAAATATTATTTTTGAATATTTTGTTTTAACAATAAAAAATATTATTACTCACCACCCCTAGCTTCTGATTCTACAGAAATATTTCCACATTTTTCAAATTTTAGGACTTATTTGTGAATAGTACTTACAGAAGGTATAGGTCTGGTATTAACCCGTTAACGCCCAAATTATTTTTTTTTGTGATATTTTGTAAAAACTTAATATGTTGTTGTTTGTTACTTCCTGAGGCTAATGACGTTGCCCAAAATTAAAATGGCACTGTAGTTTTTTCAAAAAATGCTGTCCTATAAATTGGACGCTGGGAAGATATGAGTACCTAGTACATTATTGTGGTAAATACAAATGGAATTCAAAAATTCAAGAAACGGTATATTTTTCAAGCACTACCATTAAAAGTAATTATTATTATCATAATAAGAATTAAAAGGATTGACAAACATAAATATAAATTTGCGAAAAAATTCAAATTTGAAGAAAGCGATATCTTTATGATTTTTGATGGTATTTTGGAAAACACAATGTACACAATGTACCTTTGTAGATACTTTCTGCAAAACGTCTTCGGTTTACCTAAACAATTTGGATACTGGCAGCAGCGTTGCTTTTCACGTTTTTCCAAAAATGTCGCCTTTCATCGTACTTAACATGGTCAGTAACCGTTGGCTTGGAAGGTGAAGGGAAACTAAGCGGTCTACCTTTGAGGATTCGTTTACCGTGTCCAATTTTTAGATATTGCACTGCAAGAGATCTTCTGAAATCCTTTATGAAAATTGATTTTTTGCCATGAATGTTTCAATATAAAATAAATGCATTTTCGATAGCCTTATCAATAATACGAGTAACTAGACACCAATACCACTTTTGTCCCCTCACCGAAATACTCTGTTTTTCTAAAAGCCAATCGTGTTGATCAACACCTCCCACGTATTGGTTATAATTATAGATCACCCTTGGCCGAGGAACGGCATCATGTCCTTTTTTTTTTCTTTATGATGATATTCCAGGAAAACATTTTTCCAGTCTGGCGGAATAATCGTGTTGGCCATTCTTCTTCGCTTCGGTGGTAACAGATCATTCATGCCACTTGTTGCAGAAGTAGAAGGTCTTCTTATAATAGAAGTTGAAATGCTGCTTCTAGCAGCTAACAACGCTAATGGTCGTCTTCGTCGTCGCAATACACATCCTAGCGCCTTCGCCATTGATGTAGTCGACTTCGGTTCCTCCTGGAATGTCGCTAACAGTAGGCATATCAAGTTCTATATCATCAAAGTCCTCCTCATCCGTCAATGCATCCAGCTCAGGCGGTAGGGCTAATATGTCCGCCTCAATTTCTTCCGAAAAGCAATATTCCATAGCTTCTTCCAAAGTTCTGAATACATTTTTGCTCATTATTATTACTTTTCGATGAAATCTGAAATCAAAATTCGTCAACCAAACGATGGCTAAAATATTGCAAACACTCACTGTAACGCCCAGCGCCATATTTATAGGACACCAAGATTTACAGATTCGCACACAAAAATTGAATGGCAATTACACTAAACCTACATTTGTCGTAATAAAGCTGATCTTACAGCTTGCCAAAATAACAAATATTTACTTATGTGGTGTGGTTTTTACGAAATCAGTAAAACAAGGTTATGTTGCACAAATGACAAAAATACGCAATGCAGCCGCTATAATAGGCGACACACAACAACCGATAGTTGAAAACTAGTGCAGGCCCAGTAGGCACTTGTGTATCTATTTTTAGACCCCACTACCCCGAGTCCATCCACCACCGCGAAGTGGCCCCAAAAAATTCGTATATGCACTGTCCTATAAATAGGACGATGGGCGCTAAAGGGTTTAACTTAACGGCAAACAAATTTCTAAGTCTCCGCAAACTAACGCCACTGTAAAAGGTTTTTACCATAAAAATTCGTTCTGCACTGGAGTAATTATTCATTTTTCCGTAAATAAATTCAACAGTAATTTACAGAAAATCACTGACTTAAGGCACCTAATTCAAAATTATTTGACAAATGCTGTCTAACATGAAAATCATGGCAACTCATATTTAAATATCGCCAAGTTTTAAATTAGTATTTTAAAATGAAAATCGCTCCTTTAATTTTATTATTAGTACATTTGATGCACAATAATTTTATCATTCTATTGATACCATTACCTTTTCTGTAAGTTGAATTGGCGAGCAGGAATCAGCAAAATTGTTCAATACAATGTTAAATTCATATGTTTGCGTTTGAGAATGGACAGGCGGTATAATTATATTGCAGAATTCAATACTACGTTTACTATTATCAAAACGACACTTTTATACACAAACAATATGGGTCTTTTAAAGACTTGAATAATTAAGTGTTTCTGTGCTTTCAATCTTTAACGGTTTAGATTTAGTTATTATTTCATAGACGTGAATCTTTGACCACTTAACATTTATAGATTATTGAAGCTGCAATAGTGAAACATTTTGTGGCCGGCTATACGGCACATAAATACTACTGACAATTGAAGCAACTAATAGGAATGCTTCCAATAGCTTATCCTTTATATAGACATATGATTTGGAGATATTCATTTTGTGGTCCCATACGCTAGAAATGCTAAAAATATTTACTCGTTAGAAATCCAACACAAAAAACAATACAAATCCCTTCAATAAACGCACATTATATCCAAAATCTCGTTATACCCCACCTCATCTTAAACCAGTTATACTATAGATCCTCTACCATTTCACAATTTTTCCTAAACTGATACCTAATCAGAAAGTGTGAGTACTGGTTATCTTTAATTATGTACGCTAGGTTGCAGAAAATCCTAGATGTCACGGATGTCACGTTGATATTTTGATACCAAAAGTGTGTTCCACAATATGACATATAAAGTAATTCAAATAACTATATATACAATTAATGTGAACATAACTACAGTCATGCGCAAAAAAAACCGGCCACTTTTATTACATAGTATAAGTACTACTTTTACCAAACCAAATACTTTAATGTATTAATACAGGAAACTTGGCCGAAAAACTCGTGACACTGACTGCAGCGATCCGTGCGGCTTGATGGGCCACTAAGATTTGTATTTGGCAGCTGTCGAAAACATTTGTGGCACATTTCAAGCAAATGCCATTTACTTTATTATAGCAAAACCCTTATTTAATTAATAATATTTGATAATTATGATATTTTACTTTACTTTGTAAGTTTAATAAGTTTATAACATTTTGTAGGGTTAAGTTTTTAACTTTTAAAATGAATAGGCATTGACAGAACCACATTTCTACAAAAATCTTGGGGTATTTCTTCTCACGCTTCCAATACAAGATCGAATAGGTGTTGTTTATTTCGAATTTGGATTCTTTTCTTCAAAATGTTCTTCACCACAAGGGCCCAAATATTTTCAATAACATTGAGATCGCCACTATAGCTGGGAAAATCTAATACCTGAATATTATTTCTTCTAAACCACAGCTATGTAGTAGCTGATGTATGTACAGGGCAATTATCCTGCTGAAATATAAAATTTTCATCAGGATACAATTGCCTTACTGATGGCAGCATTATATTTTCTAGAATGTTAATGTACTCTTCACTATTTAGCCGATTTTCAATATTCCACAGTATGCCCAAGCCTCGTGCGGAAACCCATCCCCATACATTTATTGAAAAGCGGGGGTTACGATGCATTTTATTGATATATTGACTTCGAAATCTTGCGCCACGGGGACGATAAACTTTAATGCGTCCATTATGGGATGACTGAAAAATTTGTTCATCCTAAAAAATTACACGGTCCCAAATGTCGTCACCATTGTGTTGTAATGCAAAACCTGTTCTTTGTTCTTTCCACTCGTTAGTAAGAAAAGTTTTATTTACGGCAACACGTGAAAATAAACCCGCATTTTGTATTCGGCGGTGCGCTGTTCGCAGAGACCCTGGAAAGTCAGTAGCTCTAATGGCCGCATTTGCTGTTACAAAAGGATTTTCAGTTATATGGTCAATTAACGCCGCATCTTCTGCCACAGTGGAAATTTTATGACGTCCTGAACCTCTATTTCTTGTCAGTGTTCCTTCATGTACCCACTTTCTGTATATCCCGCTTATCGTACTCTTTCCTACTCCAAATTCTTCGCCTAAACGTCTCCTAGACCACCCTTCTTCAATCCTGGTACAAATTCTGGGTTTTTCTACTTCACTTAAATGAGGCATTTTTTCTTTTTGTGATAATTTCAACAACACATCTAACTTTGACGTCTAGCATCAATTAATGACAGTTGTTCAAATAAATCGGTATCCATGGCTATAAAGATTTCTAAAAAGTCATAGTTACTTAACTAAAATTAAACCAAAATTGCTTCAAGAGTTGGCCGGTTTTTTTTGCGCATGACTGTATTTCTAACTAAAATCTAATTACACTAATGATACAATGCAATGTATACCAATACAGAAGAATTCGGTGTTCAGATAGCAGAGTTAATCCAACTATCGGAATATCGAATAGTTAACAGAACAGTGTATGTGCAGTACTATGCAGATTTATAAAAATCTTGTCTGCAACCCACTTTACAGAATTTCCCAATCCGGCTTCTCTGGAATTTCTTCTAAACCACAGCTATGTAGTAGCTGATGTATGTACAGGGCAATTATCCTGCTGAAATATAAAATTTTCATCAGGATACAATTGCCTTACTGATGGCAGCATTATATTTTCTAGAATGTTAATGTACTCTTCACTATTTAGCCG
>JABXWE010032747.1:0-15496 GCA_014611495.1 Limonius californicus
TTTTCTCCCTTGTGGAAAAATGGAAAAATATATGTTTGTATGTTGAAAAGCTGCGCTATTCATTACCAAATGTTGCTGGAGTATATTTGAAATTGCTAAGAAAAACTAAAACAATTTGTATTTGTTCATATTCATTTTTTAAAATAGGTAATTGTTTTAATTTTAAGTGGGCTTTGCCTTTGGTTCAATTGTAGATTTTATATTAAAATATTCGATTATCTACGAGGCTGTCTCAAATGAAATCCGGATTGTGATTATACTTGTTTATTTAAGAACTGAATTGACAAAAAAATGTTATCATTTTTCTATATAGTCCCCCTGTCTGTCAATACACCTTTTCCATCTGTCAATCAAAGCCTCCTCTATTCCATCGGAGAAGAATTCGTTTGGTTTTGTGCGAAACCATTCATGCACCGCATTTTTCGCGCTCTCATCATCCGGAAAATGCAGCCCACCTAAATCTCTTTTAAGTGCTCCAAACATATGGTAATCGCTTGGTGATAAATAGGGAGAATACGGAGGATGTTCAATAACTTCAAATCTAAGTTTTTCTATTGCTGCCTTGGTTTCCATTGAGCAATGCGGCCGAGCATTGTCGTATTTGAGCAAAACACCTTCTGACAGACCGCGTCCTTTTGTCCTTATAGATGGCTTCAGTTTATCTTTTAATAGGTTGCAGTATGAAGCACTATTGACTGTGGTACCCTTCATATTGTAATCTTCTACACGTATTCCTTTCTTATCCCAAACACAGTCAACATTACCTTTCCAGCCGATGGAGCAGCTTAAAATTTTTTGGGTTTCGGTGATGCTGAGTGACGCCATTCTTTTGATGATTGCTTACATTCTGGCTGAAAATGGTGAACCCAGGATTCATCACCAGTCACTATACGATTTAAAAAGGCAGCTCCCTCTTTTTCATAACGTGAAAGAAAACAGTACAAGCTCCAATCCTTCTTTGTTTAAGTTCAGGCGTTAATTGCCTAGGGACCCATCTCGTACAAACTTTTCGGTATTTCAACTGCTCAAAAACAATATTATGTGTAGAACCGATACTCACATTAATTTTTGAAGCAATTTATTTTAGTTTTATGCGTCTGTTTTGTAAAATGAGCTCTTGCACAGTTCTAATGTTCTTTTCGGTGATTACACGGTTTGCTTGTCCTGGTCGTGGAGCATCTTTCACAGTTTCGGTGTCGCTTTTAAACTTTTTTCCCCATTTAAACACACTTGAACGAGCTAAACAGCTACTGCCCTACACCTTAAGCATTTTTGAATGAATTTCAGAAGGATTCATTCGTTCTGCAGTTAAAAATTTTATCACAGAACGCATTTCTTCGCTGGTGCAACTTAGAAGCGACGCCATAGCTGTCAACTGAGAAAAAATAAATTTGAGTTTTGTTTCCAGGCACTTAATAATCAATTCATGACCTTTCTAAATGTATGAACTACGTCAATATTTTCATTATTGGGAATAGGGAATGTATTTAACTTATTTAAAGACGCAATCCGGATTTCATTTGAAACAGCCTCGTATGTCAACGGTTCTCAAACTTTCGTATTTCGTGCTCACCCCCCTTTTTACCTTGAATAATTCTGCGCCCCCTGCATAATATAAGTTAGATGAGAATAACCCTATTTAACTCGATTCGGTAATATTGGCTACGCTGCCGATGTGGCGCAGTCGTGCTGCATTATCACTTGATCTACTGTTATTCGAATGTTCGCGGCAGATAGAATACCGATACGTCTCGTACTTTCTGGATTGAAAATACGCGACTGTAAAAGCAGCGGTAGCGCGTCAGTTGTACACGTTTAGTAAATATGGATAGATTTTTAATTGGAGGCAAACGTAAGCTTAAAGGCGAAGAAGCTTCTACTTCATCAGAAACCCCCAATACCAGTGCTAATCCTGTTATAAAATCAAAAACACGAAAATATGACCAAGCATACTTAAACTTCGGTTTTACAAGTATTGAAATAAGTGGCGAAGGAAAACCTCTATGTGTTATTTGTCTCAAAATTTTAGATGCAGATAGCATGAAACCCAATAAATTGAAGAGGCATTTAAAAACTCTGCACAAAGAATCTGTTGATAAACCCCGTGAATTTTTTGCAGAGACACTTAGATCTTTCGGGAAACATAAGTACAGTAAATGACAAAAGCTTTATAGGCAGCATACAAAGTGGCTTACGTATAAAATAGCCAAATGCAAGAAGCCACCTACGACTGCAGAGCAACTAATTTTACCAGCTGCCGTAGACACGGTAGAAACAATGTTTGATGAAAGCTATGCTAAACAATTCAAAAATATTCCTCTGTCAAACGATATAATTTGCCGAAGAATTAACTATATATCTGTGGATATTCAGCACCAGCTTGAATCTGAGTTAGTTGGATAATTATTTGCCATAATACTTGATGAAGCAACAGACAGTAGTAAGGATTCTAATTTGATTTGCTGTATCAGATTCTGTCAGGGAGCTGCAATAGTTGAAGACTTGCTATTGCAAAGCCTATATAAAGAAGAGCAACTGCTGTCGCGTTGTTCAGAATTACAAGTGATGCTATTGTAAGTGCAAGCTCGCAGTGGAAGGATTGTGTTTGAATTTGCTCCGATGGAGCTCAAACCATGTCTGGTAGATATAACAATTTACATGCACTTTTGAAGAAGGAATCTCCAGGAGTAGTCTGGAGACACTGCATGATTCATCGGGAAGCTTTAGCATCAAAATCGCTAAGTCCTGGGCTAAATATTGTTTTGATAGTAATTATTAATGGAGGTAATTATATACAAACTAGACCTCTAAAATCAAGGATTTTCGCGGCTACTTGTGAAGATATAGGAGCTGAACATATATCATAGTTGTTTTATACTTCATCTAGATGGTTGTCACGCAATAAGGTGTTCAAGCGCGCCTTCGAACTGAGAAATGAAATAGCGATATTCTTGAGCGAGGAGGGTCATAAGCAAGCGGAAGAATTCTACGACAATTTATTTCTAATGGAACTCTCCTATGTAGTAGACATATTCGAAAAACTTAATTCACTTAATCTTTAACTTCAGGGAAATAATACAAATATATTTGATTTAAGTCAGAAGACAATTTCTTTGGGATTTTTCCACAATGTGTAAATTTATCCAGAGTTACCACCAGAAGAGAATCATAAAAAGTTCTTACTAAAGACAGTGGAGGGTTACTTAGAAAATTTGGGCACTACTTTCAGCAAATACTTTTTGCAGAAGAAGACATTAAATTGGGTGGCTGGAATTGGGTAATTAATCCATTTGAAAGTATACCTACCGGCCTATCTCTGCAAAAAGAAGAACAACTGATAGATCTTTCTTCAAGTACCGCAGAAAAATCAAATTTTGTTATTAAGTCATTAACAAATTTTTGGAGTGAAGTGTAACTATTCTCTTATTAAAGCAAAAGCGATTGGGACTCTGTTACCTTTTCCTGCTTCTTACCTTTGTAAAATTGGTTTTTCCGCTGTAGCTGCTTTAAGGGGGATAAGGACAGGGGGCAGGAAAGCCACCGTATTAAGTAAAACTACCATTAGAAATAAAATACTTTTGTCCAATATTACGTTAGCAAAAATTAGTTTGCAGTTATGCTTGATATTTGATTGTAATGCCTCCTAACAAAAGTGTCTCGTATGATTTTTACCAGGCAATTTGTTTATTTTAATTAACTGAAATATAATCGTTAATTTATAAAAAAAATGAAAAACTAAATCCGTACGCGTCATTCTTTACATAAATAGATTCAGAAAATATATTCAGAATTGTTTCAACGTAATGCATATTTGCGTAATATTGGTCAATACATTATATATAATAAGGAATCATAACTGGCAGAAAAGCTGTTCATCTAAAAGATGTGTTTTTCTGCAAACATTAGGGAAAAACCTTACTCTTGAAAATATGAAATCACGAATACCACTGTTGCAAAAGAATCCGCACGTACTTACAGCTATTCAAGCTTGTGGAGTGAATATTAGTCCTAATGAACCTGAATAGGACCGACCGCTATTGAAGCGCGGAAGATGTCGTCTTTGCCCAAGGTCTGCGGACAAAAAAGCCCAAATGAGATGTACCATTTGTAAAATGTTTGTAATATCCACCAACGGGAGAAAATCATTAAAAATACGTCCTGCGTAGACCACAAGGACTAACGAGGCGAAAGGAGAGTGTTTTTTACTTTTAGTAATTTAATATGCTATACCTACGTTATTAATGTTCATTTAATAAATAAAATATAAAATATTGCATATAGAAGCTTCATTTAAAAATTACATAGGAACTTTAGTCCATATATTTTTTTATTTGCTAAAAAAGACAGGTCGGTCAGTTACCCCACACCGTAATTTACGCTGGCCAAAATAACGCCATAGCTTAAGCCTTAAGGGTTAACTACTTAGGCCTCCTACTAACTGGCCTCGGTGGTCTAGTGGTTAGTGCATTTTCCTATAGATCCAAAGTATGAGGTCAGTGATATTTTTCTAGTAGAGAAAAATGTAAAGGTACGCCTTCAGTCTCATAAGTAAAGTCGTAGGTCACATCCCACTGCGATGTGCGACGCATTAAAATGATTGCTACTGAGGTTAGAAGTACCCGAGATAAGCAAAATTCGTAGCTAGAGTGTACAATAAGCTGAGTTTCAGTGCTGCATAGAGATGCTTGGAAAACCGCGTCCTAGATCTCGCCCAATCAAAAGTATGCAAGCTACGCATAATTGTAAAGATACTTTTACATGCATGTAGAATACAAATTCAAAAATACAGCATTTAATTTAAAAATCAGGCAGCCAGTGATAGCACTTCCAGTTTTACCAGAATTGATGTGTACGCATTGCAAGTACTTATATTCATGTATGGCTTAAGTTTGCACATAAGGATTGCTTTCATAGTATATTAGTGTTCACTCAAAACAAAGGAAGATTCATGTACGGGAATTATTAAAGGCACAGGAAAGTCCAGGCGAAGTCTTTCGCTTATTTTATTTGTTGCAACAGGGCATAAATACAATCAGTAAGTAGTAAATCTCACTTTAAAAAATTAAATAGACAAAAATGTAATTCATAGTAAGTGTTTGGTATAGAAATTGGATATGAAATCAAACTAATCTAAAAAATAATCAAACAAAATTATGTAAAAGTAACAAGTTTCTCTACAACTTGCCCAGTTCCAGTTTATCTTACCCAACTCTGACACTCTCGCAAAGTTTATTTTTGTAGCAGAAAGATCAGCGTTTAAGTACTCATTTTTTGTAAACCATTAAGTAGCAGAAGAGAAATATAAAAAATTGAATTTGATAGTCTCACTGCAGCTACCTTATCTAAACCGAATTGTTTTATGAATAAATCGCGTTTTCTTATAAATTTAACTTTAATTCAAATATTATCTCGATACACATGTATAAAATACACTTAATAATCAAAACCGTATTCAAAGTAAGACTGATCAAAAGTGTGAACTCGCACATAACCATCTTCACCCCCAGAGCTGTAACTCTTGCCATCAGGGTGAAATGCTACACTGTTGATTGGACCAAAATGCCCTTTCACTCTACCAAATTCTTCCTCAAACACCAGATGGAAAAACCTAGAATCAAATTTTCCTATCCTCGTTGATGTTGTGGTTACATCCATAGCATCCTGTCCTCCTCCTAGCACTACATGCTCTGCAATGGGGCTTACTGCAGCTGAATTTACAGGTCGTTCTGTTTTGTACGTTTTTAATAACATGAGATTATCAGAATCGAAGAGCTTAGCCGTATGATCTTTTGAGGCTGTAATAAACATAGTTCCATCTTTTGCCATTTGCATATCGTTGATAATATTGTCGTGTTCTTTAGTAGTATGCAATTTTTTTCCCGTCTAAAAATAAATATGACATTAATTAATAATATTATAGAGTATTTTTGAGCAAACCTTTAAGTCCCATTGAATAATTTCTCCATTTTCATGACCAGTTAATAATATTTCATCTAAAGCACCCCAAAGCAGAGACGAAACTCTTGGCCCGTTAACTGGTATTCTTAAAATAGGATCTGCTTGTCCAATACTGTCATCAGCATTTCGAACATCAATAATAAAAATTTCACATTGATGTCCCATAGCTTTATCAGTAGCGTATGCAGCCATATTGGCTGAATAACTGAAGTTACAGGCACGAACCGAAGAATTTGTTGTGATGTTTCCTATGGGTTTCCCAGTTTCACAATCCCATATTTTTAAACTGTTGTCTCCAGCTCCTGATAAAAATCTGGTTGTCGTCCAATCGACGTCGATACACCAAACTGCTCCTTGATGACCATTGAAGGTTCCTAACCGTTCGCCATTTAAGGAATACCAAACATTTGGTTTATTATCTTTGGAGGATGAAAATAATAAATCTCCCTCACGATTGTATTTGATTTGAGTTATAGCACGCTCATGACCGTGCAGAAGTAGAGGTTTCTAAAATTTTAAAAAAGAATTATAAAATTTGAGGTTAGAATTGCTAATCTCAATATGGTTTAACTAAGATAGATATACAAGGTGTATAATTGTATTCCTAATAAAACTAATTTAAAAATACGTACCATTTTCGCTTTTTCTTGATATAAAGGTCTAGTTTATAACTTATTTAGAAAATACTGATAAATACAAAATGCGGACGCACTTGACAGATGCAATTTCAGTTTCTAGTGACTTTATTAGGGAGTTTTGGTATTTACAGTTTAGACTAATTTGCAGGAAAACTTGTAAATTCAAAAGTTTAGAGATTTTGTAACAATTTATAAAATTATTTTTGTTTAATTTTCTAATGTAGTAGTTTTCTATTTTAATCATGTTTTCATAGCCTGTTTTGCCTCGAACAGTATTAAAACTCCTTTAACACCACGTGCAAATTTAATTGCGCCATCTATATTCGCTGGTAACCAATAAGGTTTAATGGATATATTTTCAAAACATAATGAATTATGTTTGAACGTTTGTTTTCTTTTAGGAAAAAAATTATTGATATCGTTTTTCATCGAAAATGTTCAATATCAAAAGTTTTTTATACGAACATTAAGAATATAAAGGCAGGTTAAAATGTTACAATAATATTGTTCAGTCTTTCAAATTGTTATCAGATGATCAATTATAGAAAGAATGTATGCTATTGCTTTATTTTTAGTATAAATTAGAAAATAACATAAAAGTATATATAGCAGAAATCACATACCGTTGCTCCGATACTGTTTTCCCAGATACTTTTAAGTGCAGCATTTTGCAACTACAAATAAGTTTATGTCAACTGTAATAAACTGCAGCTATTAGACCGTTAATTTGATTAGTATAAATCAATTAAAAAAATAATTCATCATCATTATCATGATCCTCGTATGTACTAAACTAGTTTGTGCTACCCAGTACCGATCACCAGGGAATTAGAAAAATTACCGACCTTGGAGTGATTCGAACCTGGAAGCATTTGGACTATTACATCCAAAGCCTGATTCCTTACCACTAACAATAAAGCATTCTAATTCGTATACAAGAGATACCTACAGCTGTATTTTTATATCTGCTCTAACCAGTCACCATTGATTAGTAACAAATATCTTACATTTACTCTGATCATTTTCACATAGATTTTGTAATATTTCACATTTTAAAATTAATCCCATGATTACTGTCTTACATTGTATTACAGTATTGTATTGTATTTCATTGAGTGAGATCTAGGACGCGGTTTTCCAAGCATCTCTAAACACTGCAGCCATCATTGGCTTTGTGTACGCCCAAACTATGAATTTTGCCTAAACGTGACACACATCGCAATGGCAGGGACCTACAGCTTTACTTCTTTATACGGCAGAAGGCCCACTTTCAGATTTTTCCCCGCTAGAAAAATCTCACAGACCTCGGCCAGGCTCGAACCCGCGTCCCTCGGATCTAAAGGGAAGTGCACTAACCACTATACCATCGAGGCCGGCGCTGTCATACATTGTATTTTATTGTCTTTGAAAGAGCGAGATCTAGGACGGGGTTTTCCAAGCATCTCTAAGCACTGCAGCCATCATTGGCTTATTGTAGACCCTACCTAAGAATTTGTTACTAATGAATTAAACCAAGAAAGCTCCAGTGTTGTATTGGTTAATGCATGTACAAGAAAGCTCATTCTGTTGCTTTCATGTAATAATGGGTTTATAACAATTTTCAGGTTTTCATTGGATTATGACGTTGATAGGCGACACAGATTACCTGTTTCGAGTAATCATTAGCAGGAAAACAAAGTAGTTCAATATTTTCGCCGGAATAGTTACAATGTACTGAATGCGGTAGGTGTAATGTGTTTACATAATTATAACCTATGAAGTGTTTTCTTTGAACGCTGCCCTTTGTTCCTAGATATATAAGTATAACATATGTAATTCTACCTAATAGATATTTGATTAAAGGACTAGTAAATTAATCGATGTTCTACCAAGGCTATTGACCATTCTTGTATTTTTATTGCAAGGTACTTTAAAATATTTATTGTATATTCTGATTTTGGCGTGTTAGTACGAACCTAGTATTCAATATGAATGAAGAACCAAGTATTAAAGCTGAAATCTTGTTACCAAATATTCAAGACTCCACATGGGAAGTTTGGCATGAGAAGGGAAACCCAGGAAAAAACTGCCAATCGGAGTTTAACACTGATGGTAAATATGAATCAATGCTTGTTACTACAAACACTTTAAATATAATTTAGATTTTCTTCAGTGGTGGCAATTACATTTCGATATTTACACAACTAAAACGCCTTTCTTAAATCCACCAAATAAATAAATATATAGTGCTTATTAATATTATTAACAATGCCTAAAACTATCCTGAAAGCCCAATTTGAAAGTGCATTTAACTCTGTACTTGTCTGAACTTATGCAATAACATTTATACAATATTCTGTGTCAATTGCAGTAAAAGATGAAGATTTGAGCCAGATTCAAATAAAGCTGGAAACTCCAAATTTGGAATTTGATACCAGTTGTAGTGATGACCGTATAAAACTTGAGTTAGTACATGACGTATTAGATTTAAAAACTGAGATTCTGAACAATTATGAAATTGAGACAATAAATGAGCCTGACAGTAACACATCAGTATGTGGCTTTAGCAATTCTAAGTCGGCACGTAAAAGTAATGTACATAGACGTAGTGAAACTCCTACAAATGAACTACGATTTCAGTGTGATATTTGTCAATCAAAATTTCTACACAAGAGCAGTTTGCAAAGACATCAGCAAATGCGTACAGGAGAAACTCCATTTAAATGCAATGAATGTGATTTTACAAGTGAACACAGGTGCAGTTTGAAACAACATATGATGATCCACAGTGGAGAAAAACCATTCAGGTGTAGTGTTTGTGCTTATGCAACTATAGAGAAACGTTATTTAGAACAACATATAAAAACCCATACTGGTAAAAAATCATTTGTGTGTAGTGTGTGTGGTTATGCAAGTGTAGAAAAATATATCTTGGAATTACATATGAAAACTCACAATGGCGAAAAACCCGTGAAGCCATATAAGTGTAATATATGTGCTTATGCGACTATCCAGAAATGGACCTTAAAACGACATATGAAAATACACTCTGGCGATAAACCATTCAAGTGTAAAGTATGCGGACATGCATGTGCAGAAAAACACGTTTTGGAACGACACATGAAACTCCACACTGGAGTAAAACCATTCAAATGCATTGTATGTGGTTATGCAAGTGTAGATAAATACAATTTGGAACAACATATGAAAACTCACACTGGAGAAAAACCGTACAAGTGTAATGTATGTGATTATGCAAGTGTACACAAGAGCAGTTTGAAGCAGCATATGACGACCCATAGTGGAGAAAAACCATTTCAATGTAATCTATGTTGTTATAGAAGTGTACAGAAGCACCATTTGGAAGAACATATGATAAAACACACTGGAAAAAAACCGTTTAAATGTAATGTATGTAATTACGCAAGTGTAGCAAAACACAGCTTAGAACGGCATAAGAAAATTCACACTGGAGTAAAACCGTTCAAATGCATTGTATGTGGTTATGCAAGTGTAGAAAAACACAACTTGGTACAACATATGAAATCTCACACTGGAGAGAAACTGTACAAGTGTAATGCATGTGATTATGCAACTGTACACAAGTGTAGTTTGCAAAGGCATATGTCGACTCATAGTGGAGAAAAACCATTTCAGTGTAACCTATGTTGTTATAAAAGTGTACAGAAGCACCATCTGGAAACCCATACGATAATCCACACTGGAGAAAAACCATATAAATGTAGTGAATGTAGTTACGCAAGTGCAGAAAAACACAGTTTACAACGGCATAGGAAAATCCACACTGGAGTCAAACCATTCAGATGCACTGTATGTAGTTACGCAAGTGTAGAAAAACGTTGCTTAGACAGACATATGAAAACCCACACTGGAGAGAAATCATTTCAATGCTACCTCTGCAATTCTAAATTTGGAGTAAGGAGCAGCTTACAACGGCATATACAAAATCACAATAGAGACAATATGCAGGCGCAGGATACAACTGATTCTGATCAGGACACATGCTTCGCTTAAGTCTCCTAATGAATGTAAAATAGTGCCCTACTTACCGTTGTTCATATGTTCGCTGTTGAAAATTATTACATTAAAATGTATTTTGTGCTATAGTTTGCGTTAAGATAAAGCGAATTCTAACTTACAATAACAACTGCAAACGAACTCGGCGTGCCTGGCACTTTAAATGTGATGAAACTTTACAATTTGTTCATTTCTTTACTGTTGAGAATTATTGCATTAAAATGTATTTTGATAAGTCGGGACTATAGTGGATGGTTAAAAATGTCCTAATTAAATTCCTCAATGAGTTGCATACCGCCGCGTGTGATCAAGCGTTATCGTGCAAAAGCATGCTTCCGGACATCAGCAATCATAGGATTTTGTTCTGAATCGCCCTTCTCAACTCAAACAGTAGCCATAAGCTTTCAGTTCTCGAACGTTAGTTTGAACTGTTTTGTTTTGGGGGAACTCGCACGCTTCCACTGCATTAATTGCTGCTTGGTATCAAGATTTGCGTATGAATCACAATGCAATTTACGTAGTCATCGCTATCAGTTTCGTAGCGATGCAATAGGGTCAGCGCAGAGGCCATTCCCTGGTTTTTGTAAACATTCGTCAACATCTTTGGCACCCACCTCGCTCAAAGTTTGTGGTGCCGTAACCTGTTCGTGATAATTTCGTACAGTATCGTATGTGAAATTTGAGGAAAACTTCCGCTAATTCCGAAATCATGAAACGTTGGTCTTCACGAAGTTTCACTTTTCCATAAAATCGTCGTTGAAGAAGGTTTCCCATTTTGTTCTTCATCGTGCACGTTTGTTTGGCTACTTTTGAAATTCCTATACCAGTCTGACATGTCCTTCACTCATGATGCCTGGACCATAATATTCGCATATTCATCCGTAAATTTCGAGACCGTTTTCGTTTTTTGCAAGGAGGAAACGAATCAAGACACGCTATACAACTAAATATGGCAGAACCACTGTAAAGTGACGTGTGGCTAGCACCCCCACAATGCACCACATTGACAACGCCCCTCATTCGGCGGGAATATTTTGTAACGTTCGTTTAGTTTTGCCGCTTCATAGGAATTAAAGTTTTATTTTAATTGCCGCCCTTGGGTCGATTGTTATTTTATTATTGTTAAAGATTTAAGTTATGGGAGGCCACTTTTGCAAAGCCTCTGAACGTTCCCATTGTTCCGCTTGACGTACTTGTGTAGTCTGGATAAGCCGCTCGAAAACAGTTCTTAGTATTCTTTGTTTGCAGAATCGCCGGAAGTCCCACGTGTAAGAATTTTGTTCTAGAACAATTTCGTTTGGGTGAGAGTTTTTGCGGCAGACGGAATGGCAGTAAACGCTAGTTTCTGGGAGTGAACGCGCGTGGTTTTTGGAAACGTAGTTGTTGGCAGCCTCCTGGTAAATGAATACATCGTATCGTTTTTACCTTAGGCAAAAGAATCTTCGATTTGTGTCGGATTAAAAATATTAGCAGTGTCAGCTTTTTGTAAAGAAAATTCAGTGCAATTGTTCTTTCGACTTGTGCCGGATTAGAAGCCTCCAACCCCGCGACAGTCTCCTGTGAGCCGTTGCAAGTGATAATCCCGTACAGCGGCGGAGATTTTGGCTCCTGAAGTTCCCGTCTTTCTTTTTTTTTTGTCAAAGAAAGTCCTGGCCCGTAGCGTTGTCTCCATCGTAATCCAGTCTTCAGCGGCGTGCCTGCGCATTTTTCCTGCTTCCCGAAGAGCCTAGGAACACCCCAGTTGTGCTTCTCTCTACTCCCCTACCGAACAAAGCTAAGGTAGAACAAATTGTTGATTGTGTTGTGAAAGCTTGATTCGGGTTTCATTTTACTGGAATAAAGTGCGTGCTGAACCTTTTTTTTTATGCGACGTAAAGCGATCTTCAGTCGCCAGTTGCCATTTTTTTTGTGTTAACTGTAAAGTGTGATTATAAATTGTAATTTTTGTATACTCGAACGCCACTGGCTGCGTAGATCTGTTAATTAAAGTAAATGCCTCAAGTCAGGGGCGGGCGAGCCTTTCACTTGGGACGTTCCAACAATCCTTTGTTTAGTCCATAGTTGTTTTTCTTGTTTGTTCTAAATTGCATTATTTGTATGTTATATTTTACTCAATAGATTTAGATGCAGTTAAACCGTAATACGATCTTTTATTTCTGCGTATTTTTATTGTATTGTGTGCATGAACTTTGTAAGTTTGATCTACAGAAGGAGGCACAATAAAGGTGAGTCCGATTCCCGTATGTTGCTGGCTTCTCGGTCTTCCACGAGAACGCCCCCTAATTTTGACCTACTCTGTACACAACTAGGTACGACTTCCCTCCCGTAAGCGTTTCTCGTGAACCACTCCTACTCCTCTGAGTTTAGCCAAAGGCCTTTTTCCATCTTTCCTGTTGCGGGTCGATGAAAAAGCTCGTATGCCCATAAAAATTTAATAGGTTAATATCCGAACAAGCCTCATACCAGATTTCTACTGAAATGTGGTATCTTACACTGCAGAACCAATTACACAAATAAAATAAATATCACTGCTCATGAACACTTAACTCAATAAAATTCTCAGATGAGGACTACGTCAACATTTTATTAGAACCAAAATGTACACATGAACAAAATTTCATTAACAATGGATGCTTTAAAAATATACAGTTACATAATTATGCCTAGGCACTGTACGAATGTACGATGAGGGTACATTTCAACATAATAAGAAACATATTACGCTGTATGAAATAATTTTGGTACGATGTATAATCACAGAAGTTGTAGTTGCACAGTCTGATGGAAACTTAGAATACAAGAGCGACAATGGTAAACTAATATAACATATTTTATATTACTAAACACATTGGTCAAACATGGAAATTATCTTTGTACTTTCAAATCGTACTTATTGTAACAACTGTCGGACTATAACTGGGAAACTTAAACTTGATCATCTTACAAATACCGTATGTCAATAAAACACAGCTACTTCCTTTTTTTTTGTTATTTTTAAGACAAATGACTGAAATTTCGAGTTGTTAACTATTTGGGAATAATTTAATTAAAATTGTCAATTTCTTTTGCCTTTCAGGATCTATTCTAAAACTATATGAAATACAGATTTATTAGTATTTCCTTGCATGCAGGTGTAGGCTCGCCATGTGTCTTGATTTTCTCGGTTATATCTGTTTTGTTTTGTCTAGATATGCTTCAGATTTTTAAAAATCTCAATTATGTACTGGTATTTGAGGTTAAAAACGTAGTTATGCCCGTTACGCGACTTTTCTTTAGGTTAGTAAACCAACGAAGGTCACGTGGCTAACATCTCGTGATTTTCCAGCATGGTGAATGTGGAAATACAACCTTAAGCGTATTTTAAGAAGGCGTATTTGGAATTTAAAAAATAAATGTAAAGGGATTTTTTTAGCCATTGTGTATTTCTGTGTCTCAATGATTGGCTACCACAATCCACTACCAAGCATGATGGAATTTTAACAAATGTTTGACTATTTAAAACAATGCGCGGAACCTAACCCTTACGTACTGCGCGCGCCAAACTGAAAACCACTTGCTTTTGTTTGTGGGAACACCAAGCTGAGCGCACATGCCAAATAGTCCTACCCTAAAAAACTTCTTTAGACTTAAAGAATGTAAAAAAAACTGTTAATTGACAATGCAAATTCTATTATTATACTGCTGTTTATTTGCAAAACTTTTGTGTATTTAGAATTTATAAATATTGTTAATCCATCATAAATGGGTAAAGTTTCTAGCCATCTCTATTGAAAACTAACTTTCCAAATTTTATTCATTTATCTTAACAAGAAAAAAATGGGAAACGGCTGTGTTTCGTCTACAAAAGAAAAATATCTTATGACTCAAAGCTGCTTCACAAGACGACTTGATACACTTACTCGATGAGTCGATATAACTCGTACAACCTGTTATACCGACTTTTTTCTGATTGCATTAACAGGCACGATAAAGTAAATCTAAGACTGCATACAAATGCGATAGATTTCCATTGTTTCATTAATCACATTGCAATACTGAACAGACTTTACAGAGTAGAACTTCAATATTTGTCTTGGGCTGACAAAGAGATGAAAAACCCATTTGTTATGAAGAAAAGCAACCAAATCCTTATTAATAGTGTTAAAGCACCAGCATTCAGAAAATAAATGTTATGTCTAATTGTTTAATCACAACACACAAATTGTTATATTCGTTTAATGAATCTCAAAACCATAAACTGCCTAAACTTAAAACTTTACACTTACCTACTTGTTGAATTTTAAAAATATTGCAAACTGCTGTAACTGATATATTTATAAAATTTACATATTAAAAAGTATATTGATAACAGTAACAAGGTAATAACAATTTAAAATTCTGTAAACAATAAAATGTGGTATTAAAAAACAATATGGTACTAATATTGAGAATTAATAAAATCTTTTAAGATATCAAAACAAAATTTGATATTTCTAATATAAGGAGAATAAATGGAAGCCGTTGTTTAATATCATTTACAGCTTTTGTAGTACTTCTGGTTGGAGAACATATCATCAATATATAAAACAGGAGATGAAGATAAAATAAAAAAATACAGAGGGATACATTAATGAGCACAGGGTATAAATTGTAGGCCACGATACTAGGGAAAAACTAAAACAAGAGATAGAAGAAATTAATATTAATTCATGAAACACTGGTATAATTCAAAAAGAACAGAAGCACAATTAGACAACATATACATACTAAACCATGTATAGCAAAAAGAAAAAGGGAAATTATTTACCTTTTTCGCCAATCTAAAGGCAGCCTTTCACATTGTGGACAGACAATAACTATGGAACATTATGGAAAGATATGGAATAGATAAATACCTTATCATA
>JABXWE010032748.1:0-16972 GCA_014611495.1 Limonius californicus
AATAATAAAAAAAAATGATAGCATTTCATTAAAAAAAAAAGTTGAAAGTCGCCATTTTGAAATAATTCGTCCAATTGAAAATCTGATATCACCATCGTGTAGAGAATGTCCTGAAAGATATTACTGCCAAATATTTTGAAAGTAGTACCCATAGTGTGGCTAAAAAAAAATAAGGCGCTTACTCTGAAACAGGCTGTATATTACATCGACTAGTGTTGATTCTAACCTAAAAATAAGAATTTACTTAATTTTGCTTATTTCATCAATAACAATTTAAGAAGGCCAATTTGCTTAGTCATTAAAAGTACAATCTTTGATTGTTTATAAAAGTCAAAGGCTTTCAATACACACAATTTACCCTACAAAGAAGTTAAATTGTTAGCATTTTATTTGATCCTAAAAAAGTGGTTGTACAAGTGTTTAGTTCTTGTATTCCTTGTAACCAATATTGAAATTTCTATCTCTCTGGCTTGTATCTGCAGAATGACATTTACATGATCTAATTTGTAAACACCTGCTTTCACGTACATCTTCGGCAATGTACAAGATTTTAGTTGTTTTAATTTTTTTTCATATGTATTTATATTTGTAAATTTTGTTTTTTTTTGCAGCATATCACCAGATGGAGTTAAAACATTTAGTTGTGTATATCCATTCTTTGTAATTCAATTGATCAATTACTAAGATTAAGATTAACTTTTTGCTTAGACCAGTGGTTCCCAACGGGGTCGGTACCGCCCACCGGTGGGCGTTGAGGACCAACCGCCGCCCCATGAGCAATACTCTCAAAAATGCGCTGAAAAGTTTGATTAATATTAAAAATCATCAAACGCATATTTCAACAAATAGTTCTAAATGTCTTTTAAGCAGGATCAGTCCGTATTAAAAGTAGGTATTGGTACACTACAGCTTTACTCGTAATACCTTTTTGACTAGTACATGAACGAGTCGCAGCATGCGCAGTGCACCACAGTGTGTGTGTATGTTCCGGCTCGATCAACAAAGTTCATATTTAGAAGTTTGCACAAGACATGACAACACACGTGCTGAATATCGAATCTATGCATGTTTTACAGGTTCATTAAAAATTACATTGCAGGAGTTGTTAGAATTGTCAACAATTGAAGAGTTAAAATTGAAATTAAAAAATGGATATCAAGAATTTTGGCTTCAAAGGCAAATTCCAGTATTATATCCGGCTTTGTGGGCTGCATCAAAGACGTTTTTCATTGCTTTTCCACCATCATATTTAGCCGAAAGAGGATTTAGCTTAGTCAGAAATTTATTAACAAAGAAAAGAAACAGATTGTCAACAGCGGAACATGGCAATTTAAGATTGCCCATGACAAATATTGCACGAAACGTAGAAAAATTAGTGTAGCTACACCAAGCTCAGTCCTCGCACTAGTGATATTATATTAATTTTTTTAATAATATATATTTGTTAATCAAACTTTGAGCAATACACGAAAATTGTTAAAATCTTTTAATAAAGTAATTTTAAAGTCTGTCCTTGTTTTTCAATGTATAATGTAGTATATTTCACCTACGAGGGGCGCCATCGAATCACCCAAGGAAGTTGGAAAACTATGGGTTACATTATTGATTTCAAGAACGGGAGTCGGTGTTTTTTTTTCTGAAAAGTGGGTGGTGTGTAACTTTCCTTTCGAAAAGGGGGCGGTAGGCCAAAAATGGTTGGGAACCTATCGCTTAGACCATATCATTATTTTGGGCAACACCCAGCATAATCAAGTCAGAACTGCCGTGTTGGAAGCTATAAAATATTTTTTAGTAATATAGAGTTCAGACTGGAAGCACATTAATAAACATATTAAAATATCAAAATATTCAACACTTTTGCTTGTTGGGTTTGCCATAAAAAACAGTACTTCAATAGTATTTAATTCACTGCCTTTCTTAATAAAGCATTAATGCTTAAACACACAAAATTTTACAAGTTATTATTAGACCCTGAATAATTAAAATTAGCTGCCTCTATCATAAATGATTATTCAGTCAAGGCTGTCTGCCCCATTAAAAAAAGTAGATGGTAACAAGGAACTGTGAGGACACACCTACTAGTACGGGGTCAATGATTTGAGGAATATCTCCAGTTGAAAGTGATAACTTTTACAACTGCTGATAAAAAGTGTCAAGGATACACAAATACCTACATCAACATGTTTTGGTTATTTCATGTTTCAAAATATAACTGCAATGAAACAAAACAATACTTACAGTGCCTCCAAAGTCTCGCAAGATTTTAGCAATGCCATCTCGCTCAATTGTTGCACGGACTTGCTCTGATCCAGGGGTAACATTGAAGGGAATTTTGGACTTGAGACCATGGGTCATGGCTTCCTTCACAATGCTAGCACAACGACCCATATCTTCATAGGAGCTGTTTGTGCAAGACCCAATCAAACCTACTTTGATATCCATTGGCCACTGATTTTTCTTGGCAGCTGATCCCAATTTACTAATAGGGTGTGCCAAATCTGGGGTGAAAGGTCCATTCACATGGGGTTCTAGTGTATCCAAATCGAGTTCAATGAGCTGATCGTATTTGCAACCGGGATCAGATGTAAGCAGTGGCTTTTCGTATTTGTCAGCTTCAGCAGCAATATCTCCACGGCGGGTAGCTTTCAGGTAATCTCTCATGCGCCTGTTGTAAGGGAAAATTGATGTTGTGGCACCAATTTCGGCACCCATATTGCAGATAGTGGCCATGCCCGTGCATGAAATCGAATCTACACCGGGACCATGATATTCTACAATTGCACCGGTGCCTCCTTTTACAGTGAGAATGCCAGCAACCTTGAGGATAATGTCTTTTGGTGAAGTCCAACCTGATAATTTTCCTGAAAAAAAAACAATTCAGCAGTGTTTTATTTAATTTTCTTCTAGCTACAGCAATTTTGTATGCTAAAGCAGATTATAATAGACAAAATGTCGATCTTCAAATAAAGCATCTTACCAGTTAATTTAACACCAATAACTTTGGGACACTTCAATTCCCAAGGGATGTTGGCCATAACATCAACAGCATCTGCTCCTCCAACACCAATGCAAAGGCAGCCTAGACCACCTCCATTTGGTGTGTGCGAATCAGTTCCAATCATAAGGAGACCAGGGAAGGCATAGTTTTCCAAAATGATTTGATGGATAATACCTAGATTCAAGCCCAATTTAATTTCCATTACCTCATAAACAGGTTTTGAAAAACTATGAAGTTTATCAAATTAAAACTAATTCAACCCTTATTAGATAAAGCTTTAGTTTTATACATATCCTCGTACCAACAATCTATAAAGGGTTAAATCCAAACCAGCAAGTTTATCAATCACAAATTAATGTGAGAATGTGAAAATAGAAAAATCGGTTACCTGAACCGGGTTTCCAAAATCCAACACCATATTTGTTACCAGCACTGCTAAGGAAATTGTAAACCTCTTTGTTGAGATCTTTAGCACGGGCAAGATCCTTATCACCTCCAACTTGGGCCTCAATAAGATGATCACAGTGGATGGTGCTAGGCACAGCCACGCGTTTGAGACCACTGGAAATAAACTGCAGCATGGCCATTTGGGCCGTGGCATCTTGCATAGCTACACGATCTGGCCTCAATCTCAGGTAAGATGTACCTCGTTCGATATCCTTAACAAGAAATTTGTAAGTTTCAGATACACATATTTACAGTATCAGTTTAGTAATTTAGATACTATTTGTTATGGAGAAATCCAAAATAGTAAGAATTAGAAGGTTAGTTAAAGTGGCAAATAGGAAGAGCGGCCTATTTAGAACATAAACCTCCTTTTCGTTGGTACTAAAATATATATACATAAAAAAAAAGCAATTGATCAACTTCGTTGAAACTAAATAATATTCCTAACTCGTTTAGGATTAGAAGTACAAAAAACCTATAGAAGAATAAGTTGTAGATATTATTCCATAATATAAATTTAATTTTGAAATGATCATTAAATGTTTGTTTATCATCAATTAACATAATAAATAACAGTGGTCCCAGAAGAGAAACCTTGGGGCACATTACAATATTTGCCGTGAATTTACCAAAAGTATTTCCTTAGACTATTATTTAGCAATTTTTGAATACAACTAGTCACTATTCACTGAAATTTTTATTTATTTAAAATTAGTCCATGGCTTAATTTATTTACTACCTTAATTCGCGTCGTTCGAGTGGATGCAAATAGCATGTAAAGATGTGAAAATAATGGTTATATGTTTATTATTCAAGTGCCAACTGGGCACTCTACTAGGGCTAGGAAGCTAAAATTTCATATTTATAATGTTCTTATATTTATATGAACCTTGGGGAATTATATGAAGAGTTTATTTACGAATGGGGAGTCTTAATTAGGCAACTCTGGCCATAGGTTTGACACAAACCTTAGATAAGCAATAAATTGTCAAAACATAATCATTTGTCTAAGATCTGTGTAGAACCTATAGGTTTAATTAATTTACCGAGTAGAAAAAGTACTAATTGGCCATTGTTTTCTAGGAGCAGGAAGCTAAAACTTCATATTTATAGAATAATCTTATGTTCACACGAACCTTGAGATATTATATGAAAAGTTTATTTATAAATGAAGAATGTAAATCAGGTAATTCTGGCTAAAGGTTTGATATAAATCTTAGATAAGCAATAAACTGGTAAATAGTAAACATTTATCTAAGATGTGTGTAAATCCTACAAGTTTAATTAATTTTATAATTTGAAAAAGTGTCAATTAAAGACTTGTAGGAAGCTAAAACTTATAGTTTATTATGTTTATATGGTAGTTGGCATCTAAAGTGAGATGTCAAAATTATGTAACTCTAGCTATAGGTTTGATGCAAATCATAGATAAACTGTCAAAATATAAAATTGATCTACGATGTTTGTAAAATGTATAGGTTTAATTAATTTGTTGAGTAGAAAAAGTGCTACTTGGACATTTTTTTCTAGGAGCAGGAAGATAAAACTTCATATTTATGGTATAATCTTATGTTCACGCGAACCTTGGGATATTATGTGAATACTTTATTTACAAATGAAGAGTGTAAATCAGGCAACTCTGGCTATAGGTTTGATATAAATCTTAGATAAGCAATAAACTGTCAAAATAAAAAATTGATCTAAGATGTTTGTAAAATCTATAGGTTTAATTAATCTGCTGAGTAGAAAAAGTACTAATTGGACATTTTTCTAGGAACAGGAAGCTAAAACTTCATATTTATGGTATAATCTTATGTTCACACGAACTTTGGGATATTATTTGAAAAGTTCATTTACAAATGAAGAGTGTAAATCAGGCAACTCTGGCTATAGGTTTGATATAAATCTTAGATAAACAGTAAATTGTCAAAATATAAATATTTATCTACGATTTATGTCAAATCTATAGAATTAATTAATTTGTTGATGGGGAAAAATAAACTTTATTTATAGTTAACTAAATTATTTTTACCTAAATATTAGCAAAATTTGAATGCAGTCAAAATTAAGCATAAAAGGTTTGACACAAATAGTAGATATACAATAAACTGTCAAAATATCAACATCTACCTATGACTATGAACTATGTCAAAACTATTGAGGTTATGAATTTGCTATTTCCATAAAATATAAAACAATATGTATAGATATTTTAATTATGGTAACATGAATATTGTCCTAATTTGAGTACAGTTTATTCATTTGGTAAAGAAGTATAAGTAATTTTTAGTCTTTAGGTTTGGTACAAATTATAGATATACAATAAACTGTCAAAGTATGAAATATGTCAAACCTGTAGAGGTAAAACAGTTTGGCGATTAGAAAAAAATGTAAAACTATATTTATATAAGTGTCTTCATTGTAATAACATAAATATTGTCAGTTTATTTATACAGAAGTCAAAATTAAGTAAATTTTAGTCTTCAGGTTTGGCACAAACTGTAGAAAATGTCAACATTTGTTTAAGCTAAAATGAATTTGCAGATTAAAAAAGCTAAAGCTTCACATTTATAAGTTATCTTAATTAAAATAACATGAATATTGCCCTAATATGTATATAATTGATTTAAAAATAAATGGCAATTTAAGCATCACTGTGTATAGGTTTGATACACATCTTAGAAAACATTTGCTTTTGCTGTTTGACATCTACTTAAATAAGGTGAATTAATTCATACATACGTAGATAACTTTAGTCAAACTACAGTTATGAAAACCAGTTTACCATCCCCATAAAAAGCTGATTTACTAAATGTTACAAAAACAATAAGAAAACTTACTTGTCCTTTGGCGTCCTCTAAGTGGGAGTAGAGCACTTTTTCAGCCAAAGTTAAGGGCTGCCCTATGCGCTTCTTCACAATTTCTAGATTGCTCATAAGTTTGCTGTACGGCAACGGAGCTTCGGTATCGAATTTGCTCATGGCCACCTTGGATGCAGCCGCAGCAAGAGGAGACACATGGAAGCATCTTACTTGGATTTCCGTAAGCACCACCTTGGTAATTTTGCCACCCTGCGAAAGCCATTCGAATTAACCACATAATTGCAGAAACGAATAATTGCTCGAGTCAAGGCTTCCACCATTTAATGATCACAATTGCAGAATCCTTATCTTATGAATATTATGATTATATAACAGGTTGTGCAACAACTTTTTACCTTTTAACGCCATTTCTGCACGTGATAGTTGCCAAAATCAGATTGGCAAACATGTTGGAAGGGTTACAAATACGTCACAGCAAATATTCAATATTTTTTGCCTATTTTTGTGGTGTACAAAGATGCACAATAAGATATTCTGCTTACCTGGCGATGCAAAACTCCCGTACAGTACGCCATGGTGCAAAAAATCAATTTTTGGACCTAAAATTTGAGGAACCTTCCGTTCCCTGAGTCGGTTACGTATCGCCGCTGAATTTGATCGTCGTATGCCGATCCGGCGCGCGCATTCAGACGCAAAATTACCTATTTAAATTTCAGATTAGTTCTTGTGTACTTTATCCTCTAGGGTTCAAAAATCTCTACAAGATTGGTTGCGTATTTTGCAGAGATTAATTCTTTTCCAGATAAGTAATTGGTTGCATCTACCACTCATCTCAATTTATCTTCAGATAAGAATTACGACGTTTAACTGAAAATTTTCCGTAGGATATTCTTGGATATTCCGATAAGATTAATTCGATTAATTAGTTATTTACATTAAATATAACAAATGAAAGTTAAATGTCAAATATTAGATATTGGCCATTGCGATTATCTACCGGAATTAAAAATAGAACGCTCTAAATATAAGCATTTGGAGATAAATACGAGTTGTTTTTTAAGGCGAACTAAGTCTGATTTCTTGGCATCGGTTGACCTGTATTTTGTTATTTCTTTAAATATCAGACAGAATGCAGGACATTGTTTACTTCTTTATACGTTAATGGTGTTACGAGAGTGTATATACAGGGCGAGGCAAAATTATGGCGGCGAAAATTGAGCCCACGCGTGAAAAACTTGACGTCACCTACAAGACCTCTAACAGAACTTATTTTATTACGCGCTTGCACGGTGATTGCAAAATATTAATTAAACTTAACCTTTAATTTAAAATGGAATTAAAATCGTTACAGACGGAAATAAAAAAGAGGGAAGAAAAGCGCAATAGTGAAAGAATATAATTATGTACTAAAATCATTAAATAATATAACAGAAAGGTTGAAAATCTTCAAAACGAATTAAAAATGAAAATATAGTCAAATACACGTCAGAAGAACCGAAGCGACTAGCAAGGACAATAAAAGGAAAGGATGAACCAAGTAGATGGTGGAAAAAGATAGATGAACTGGGGATAAGAACAAAAACAAAGAGAACTAGGGAAATAAAACGGGAATTAATAATTGCATACTGGAACGCGCAAGGTCTAAACAGAGAAGGAAAAGTAAGACATCTAATAAAAGAAGCCAAGAGGTACCCATGATACAATAAAATTAGTTGTATCATGAAGAGGTACCTACAATATCGATATTTTAGTAGTGTAAGAAACCAAAATCAACGGGGAGACACACTCCAAGATACAAGATTACCTTTGGGTAAACGGAGATGGAGAAGACAGTAGATACGGAAGAGGATTTCTGATAAATGTAAACGTCAAAGATATAATTATAGATTGTAGAATAATAAATGTAAGGTTAAGCCTATTAAGAATAACAGGACCATACAGGAAAATAACCATCATTAACACATACAGTGGTAGCAGAAGATGAACAAAAAGAGGAATTCCATGATCACCTGGAACACACAATCAGTAAAATACCAAGATACAATACAATTCTAATAAAAGGAGACCAAAACGTTAAAATAGGAAAAGGAAACGAAATAGAAGCAATAACTGGAAATGAATGTCTCCACGTGAAATCTAACGACGATGGTGACCGCCTAGTAAACTTTTCTGCAAGAAATAATTCAGAAATTAAAAGTACAATGAAAAAAACATATACAAAGCAACATGGTGCAGCCCTGATGGGAACACCATAAATCAGATAGATCATGTGCTCGTATCAAAAAAGCAAGCGGAATATGTAAAGCAAGTAAAATCGCGCAGAAGAGCCGAGAAGAAGAGATAGAAGACGAGTGGCTTCATATAAAATCGACAGTAATAGAATGCAAGAAAAAAATTGAAAAACACTAAGAAAAGAAGAAACAGGATTGGTTCGACCAAGAATGCAAAGAAGCGATAGAAGGAAGTAAAGCAGGAAAACGAAAATGGCTACAACAACAAACACAAGAGTCGGAAAGTCAATAAAAACGATCAAGGAACAAAGTCAAAACAATATGCAGAAAAAAGAAACGAGAACAAAACAATGAAAAAATAAACGAACTAAAGGAATCGTATAATAAAAATAATGCAAAGGCTTTTTATAGGATTATAAAAGAAGAAAGAAAAGGATTCCAACAGCAAACAATACGCCTAAAAAGCGAAGAAGGTGATCTATGCATGAACAAAGAAAAATAGTTGAGATTTACCGACAATATTTTGAAAAAACTAAGCAAAGAATACCAAACGGAACCAAAACGCAGAAGAAGAGATAAATGTACCGACCTGGGAAGACTTCCAAGAAACAGTAAAAAAGGGAAAGAACAATAAGTCTTGGAGCAGATAATATTCCTTTAGAACTAATAAAATACGGGAGCGAAGACTTGGGTATGCGAATTTTTAATTTGATTAAATTAATATGGGCTAAGAAAGAACTGTCGAGGGATTGGGAAATGGTATTGCTATGTCTAATCTTTAAAAAGGGGAGCAAACAGCTTACAGAGAATTATAGGCCAATCTCGCTTTTAAACAGCACGTATAAAATACTGGCGTCCGTGATAAACCAGAAAGTTAGAGAAGAATCCCATGAAAAGATAAGAGACTATCAGGCGGGATTCAAGGAAGGAAAATCTACGATAGATCAGATCTTCATATTAAGAGAAATTCAAGAAAAAAGTAGAGCAAAAAATATAAGAATACATGCGTTATAGCACAGAGTACATTGTACTCTGTGGTTATAGTTAAATTTCAAACAAGCCTTCGTCAGAATAAACAGGACAACCATAATAGAAGCAATGGAAGAGTTACAATACAGTCAAAATACAATAGACTTAGTAGAAACGACCCTGAGAAGAACAAAGAATAAGGTGAGATTCAAAGGCTGTCTCCCCGAAGAATTCGTAAGTAACACAGGGCTAAAGCAAGGAGACCCTATATAGCCATACCTCTTCAGTATTACACTAGAATACATCATCAGGAAAGGGGTCCCTATCAAATACGAGGGCTGTTCTCTTTCCGCTGAGCCTATCTACCAGGCTGTGATATTTTGAAACAAATTTTACTTGACGTTTTAACATAGTTGTTTACAAGTTTAATTATAGTGAAATTTGTTAAATATACTTGCAGGATTTTAAAATACATAATTTTAAAGTAATCCTTTCCCCAAGAAATCATGGAATTGAATAAACAGCATTATCGAGCTGTGATTTGTTACGATTTTACGTGACTTAAGCCGTAAAGAATGTTTTAAGGAAATCAATCGAGTGTTTTGTGATAGGTCGCGTTTCTTAGCTACCGTAAAGCGGTGGTACAATGAATTTCAACGTGGTCGACTTTCCTTAAATGACAACTTTCAAACTCCTAAGCCAAAAACTTCAGTTACCGAAAATAACACTAGTCTTGTATGAAACATGATTGAAGAGGACCGACATGCTACTGCTAGGAGTATTCAAGCAACTTTAAAGGTTGGTGTGAAAGCAATTGACACCATTTTACGTTGGTACGTCACTTTTGTGCCCGTTGGATTTCTCACAATTTGGCTCCAGTTCAAAAAGAAAACCTTGTGGCATGGTGCAGCTCTACACTGGATCGCTTTGACAATGGATCGTCTCATTTGGTGTACATCATTACAGGTGATGAAACGTGGGTATACCGTTATGATCCCGAAAGAAAGCAACAGTCGGCGGTTTGGGTCTTTGAGAACGAATCGGCTTTAACAAAAGTTGTTCGTGAAAAAAGCCGAAACAGAAAGACGGTCGCCACATTTTTGGGAATTACTGGACAAGTTTTCATTGTAGCACTGGAGGATTGTCTTACTGTTAATGCTGAATGGTACACTACAGTTTGTTTGCCTCAAGTTTTCTAAAATGTTTGCGAAAAATGTCCAAGAGGAAGGACCATCTTGCATCAAGATAACGCTCCGGGGCACAATGGTGTTCGAACGACTGAGTATTTAAATACCCAAAACATTGAAATAATGGGTCATTCGTCGTATAGTCTAAACCTAGCACCTAATGATTTCTTTTTATTTCCGCGTGTAAAGAATACGTTACGGGGTTTACATTTTACATCGGTCGAAGAAGCGGTTGACGCATTTAAAAATGAAATAAATAACCGAACGTGGGAAGATTGGAGAAAATATTTTGAAGATTGGTTTTCAGGGATGCAAAAATGCATTGGCTGTGGAGGGGAATACCTTGAAAAATTATAAATAAATGTGTTTTGTCAATAAATTGTGTATTACTTTACTCGGCTCAGCAGAAAGAGAACAGCCCTCGTATTCCCATTCACATACAATGTAATCATTATATCTAGAACAAAAGAGCAGTTAAAGGTTTAATGAAGAACTTCGAAAGAAGAGCACAAGAAGCAGGTCTCAAAATCAATACAAAGAAATCGCATTACATGATAATGGGGAACACAAAGAAAGATGGAAACTAAGAATTAACCGTAACAACAACAACGAAAGAAAAACTAACCTTTAAAATAACAAACAATTTGACATATTTAGGAGCAGAAATAAACATCGAAGGTAAACAGGAAAGAATCCCGAGTGCCTCAAAGTGCGCGGGTTCCCTGAACCGTCTCCTAATTAATAAGAGTGTACCAAGAGCGGCTAAAACACGTTTGTATAAAACAGTGATCAAACCCATACTGACATACGGTAGTGAAACATGGGTGGTGACAAAAGCGGAAGAAAATAGACTAGAAGCGTGGGAACGGAAAATAATGTGAAGAATATTTGGAGGCGTAAAGGAAAACCAAAGATGGCGTAGAAGAACCAACAAGGAACTTGAAGAGTTATTTAAAGAAGCAAACATAGCTACGGTACTTAAATAAAACAGGCTGAGATGGTTCGGGCATATAATGAGAAGAGGAAACGAAGAGCCCATACGAAAACTTTTCAACAAGAACCAAAAGGAAGACCAAAAAAAAACATGGAAGAACAAATAGTGGAGGACCTATAAGAAGACGAGCTAATTAATGGAGAATGGAGATTCAAGACAGGAAAACATGGAAGAAAAGAAGCCATAGGCCAAACTGGCATGTAGGGCTGTTTTATATATGTTTTAAATTGATTTTTTCTATTGAAATCCAGAACAGGCTAACAATATCTTAAATTAAAAACATGCATATTGTAAAAACTGTGCCAACAAAGGTAATACACGTGCTTGTACGGTGATTGCAAAATACTAATTAAACTTAACCTTTAATTTAAAAAGAGTTCGTGATGCCAACTTCTGACGTCATAGTTCTTTGGCACGAGAACTTATTATATGTTGTTTTCTCATGACGTTCAATTACTACGCGTATAAGAAAATAAAACTTTCGCATTTATAAGAAAAATGTACAGGGTGAGTCAGGTAACACGAATCAGCTTGATCTTAGCCATATTTTCTTGAGAGAAAATGTGAAATCCGTAAATCTTCTACAGGCTTGGCATTATGAATGCCACGGGAGATTTAATTTTAACCCAGTGTTGTTACAGATCAGCAAAACGTAGATATTATTACTGCAATTAAGACAAAGCGTGCTCTTGTTTCTTTGAGAGAGTTAGTGCTGACCATAAAAGACGCAACTGAATACAAGATATTAAACTCAGAAAACACACTGTAAACCGCTATAAAATGTATCAATACAATAATTAGGAAATGAGAAATTAAAATTAGATTTGCGAGAAAAGGTAGGAAGCTAGGATGGTTAGGGACCGACAAAGGCTAGTTAAAGAATACTACAAAAGCTGACTTTACCGCAAAACGTATTCAGCACGTCATTGTCCAGCCAAAAGTACTTTTGTGGACATCCATCGTCATGCATGATGGGGTTCCTGCATATTTTAGTCTTACTGCACGAGAATTTTTGAACATCAATTATCTTAATAATTGGATTGGTAGAGCAGGACCGATCGCATGGCCTCTACGTTCTCCCGATTGCAATCTGTATGACTATTTCTTGTGAGGATGCTTGAAAAATGTTGTTTATCAAATTCCAATTGAAAATTTACAAGTTCTTCGAGATAGTATCGAGCATGGGTTTCAATTGATTAACAATACTCCTGCTATTTTCAACGCGATAAACAATCAATCATGAGGCGTTTTAAGCATGCATTTTTGTTCAGTTTGTGAATTTGACATAAATAGCACTTTCTAATTATAACTTAATCCCCATAGAACGAAGATTCTAAATTTTTATGGCATATCGATTTACAAAAAATCGAATTATCTCGGAAATAGTTGGGTTTATCGAGTTTTAACAAAAAAACGAATAAAACAAAGTAAAAGAAATTGTAGAAAACAGCACCTGATCCTCCCACTCGAGACGCATCTGCAACCTTGATGAATAACCTATGCACATAACATTTTCAAACAGTGGTCTAACTATTATACCATATTATTTTACCATAATTATATGCAGAAATGTGATGTACCAGTCTCACTTTAGAAGGCTGTAACTCCGTAACCGTACACTATGTATTTAGGTAAGTTAGGTTAAATCGTTCTATTTTGGTTTCAGCAATATGTGGTAGCGTTTTGTGCACACCTTTTAGAGACACCTTGTATTTGGTTTTAAATTAAATCTCCTGTGGTATTCATAATTACCTGCATATAAAATTTTTATTTTAGATTGAGAGGTTATGTTTCATTCTTGTTTGTTTATAATGTTTTACTACGACAAAACATGATATTCGAAAAAATCATGCAGGAGACTGTTATGTTCCTTTGATTTTGCCGCTTCTTACGGATTAAAGCCTTATTTTATTGGCCGCTCCGTAGCCGATTACTATGTTATTATTTCTCGAATACAGTTTAGTGGACCTTTTGCTGTTATTCTAGAGAAATGCCGATGAATATTTTGTCTACGCGCTTGACCGTGAACGTTTGCTGGGAATTTCCTGCCCTTGAGGGAGCCCTACGTGTTAAATTATTCTAGAACTCTTGCAACATATTTCGGATTATGCTGAAATACTTCTGCTGCTGCATATTGGCATTGGGTTTTCTCGAGAGTCGATTTAAGATCTCCATTTGACCCGGTTGCTCGTGAAAACCTCATCGCCGACAACAAATACTGCAGGGGTGGTTTGGGCTTCGATGGGTGTCCATTGCGTGAATTCTCGTAGCGCTGTTATCAGCGTGGGATGAACAGAACCATCGACAAGTGTCGGATTTCAGAAACACACTGGATTTAACGCTTGGAAGGCAATTCATTGCGAATTTGCTGATCGCCTTTGGCGGATTAATATCGAACCCCTTTCTTGTCCCTCTGGATGTGCCGCCGCTTTGTCGTGATTTATGTGATTTTTGTCTGCTTTTTCAGGACCTAGGAATATCCCAAATTATGCCTCTCTTTCTACTCCATACCGAAGAAAACTAAGGTAAAACTTGCCAATGTACTATACAGTGATTGTTTTCCCCTGTTTACCAGTGCTTCGTTGGTAACTAAGAAATAGAACAGTTTAATTTCCTTGTAATATTAAAAAGTGAGGCAACCTTCAGTTGCCCAGCGTTTCATTACTCGTTAAGTAGATCTGCTCATTAAAGTAAATATCGCAAGCCAGGGACGGCGAGCTCTTTGGTTTGGACGTTCCAACATTCCTGTGTTTAGCCCATAGTTTTTTTCTTGCTTGGTCTATAAATTGTACTATTTGTGTGCTATATTTTACTCAATAGATTTGTATGCAGTCAAAATGTAGTAAGATCTTTTATTCTGGTGTATTTTATAGTGTGCGAGAACATTGTAAGCCTTATATACAGGAAGAGGCACAATAAAGGTGAGTTGGATTCCCGTAAGCTGCTGGTTTCTCGGTCTTCCACGAGAACCTGCAATCAGCTGTGATTTGGAAGGTGGCGCCCACTAATTTTGGCTTACTCTGTACACAGCTACGTTCGATTTCCTTCTCTTAAACGTCTCTCGTGAACCACCCCTACTCCTCTGAGCTCTATTCCACCTATCCGGTTGCGGGTCAACGAAAAAGCTCGTTTGGCCCGTAACAAGACTTATGTTTCAGTTCTGTTGGTCAGCTAACCCCGGCAAAACTGTGATGTAGAAAATTTGCGTTATACTATTTTTCATGTAGTTTCCTCGGTAAAGGATTAGCGCAGTAATTGTAGTAAATACATACTTCTAACTTACATCTTTTTCTAAGGCACGTGAAAAGCCGGCCTCTGTGGTCTAGTGGTTAGCGCATTTGCCTTTAGATCTGAGGGACGCGGGTTCGAACCTGGCTAAGGTCGGCGAGATTTTTCTAGCGGGGAAAAATCTGAAAATGCGCCTTCTGTCGGATAAGAAGTAAAGCCGTAGGTCCCGTGCCACTGCGATGAGTGACACGTTAAAAATCACTACTGGAGTTGGAATTACCCCAGATAGGCAAAATTCTTAGTTAGGGTGTACAATGGGCCATATGGCCTAAGTGCATAGAGATGCTTGGAAAACCGCGTCCTAGATCTCGCTCTTTCAAAGCAAGCAAGCAACCAAGGCACGTGAAAAGTTTTAAGTAGGCATAAGACGGTAAGACTCACAAAGAAATACTGAAATACAGATTTCCGTCTGGGTTTGGCAAGAGATGCACTTCAGTTCAGTACTTGAAGTTATCGTCTGGTATATATAAATGTCACAACAGTCCCCAACAGGTCATGCCACCATCTGTCATTTTTGACAGATTTTGTACCTGCATAAATGCGCAATAATAAAATTGTTTGGTACTGCTGTCTTATTGTATACTAACGGTTCATACAGTCGTCATGTACCTGCCACTAATCCTTTAACGTGGAAGTTACATGAAAAATAGTATATTAAAAAATATTTTGTTCGAGAGTGTTTTTTTCTAACTCTAAGATTGTCGGCCTAACACATACCACCCGTATTATAGTATATCATATTCAAATTCATAATTTATGTTGTAGACAAACTCAATTTTTTTCTGCAAATTTATACAGGGTATAGTATAATTTTAAAGTCAAAAAAGGGATACTATTCGATGTCAAATAGTATATAGAACATTCACGGTTTTCATATTTTCTAACTAGCAAATACTACAGAGAAAATATTAGGAAAGGTATTTGAAGGACATGTAAGACAACTCTGTTATGTCTGACGTATTTATGTGAAATGTAGATTTTGATACTTATTTCTTATCTTGCAATTCATAAAACACAAGCAAATGAAAAATATCTTAACAAACATCACGAGAATATTGTTGAAATGCATGAGGTTTTGTTGAATGAAAACAACTGTTATCAAATATTGTACTGTTTATTTGTACATAACAAATATGGCAGTCATAATAAATTTCTGTAACGTTCTATTTAAAGTTTTGTGATTAAAATAACCCCCATAGGATACAGTTTTTAAATATTTGTAATTGAACTGAATAAACATCGGTTAAAAATTAGCAGGATTAATGTTGTTTTGAAAATATAATAGCAAAAGAAGAAAATGCAAAATTCAGAAGCACAACACATCAAAATCATTAATTGTTGGATAATGTACGATGCGTTCCAGCTTTTGCCTATCAGGAGCAAAAGTTCTGAAAAAAATATGTTAACGCCGTCTTGAAGAAAGGAAGGTAAAGTTGTAAATTCCAGAAGACGTGGGCCCAGAACGATTACAAGCATTGAAAATGGATTAGTAGAGTTAGAGGCAGTGAATGAGAATTCCTATGTAAGCAAAGAGATCTAACCACAAATATGGGTATCACTAGAACTTCAGTTAGAAGAAGTCTGAAAGCAATTTATTTCATCATTATGCTACGAGCCAAACGATCGTCTTTGTCAGACCACAGCAAACTGACGAAACGGGCTCTTCGTCTAACAAAAGGAGGAGGGAGGGTTCGCGGAATACGAATACCGGAAGCAAGTCTTCACTGGTATAAGCAGCGCTGGATTAAGCCTTTTTGGGCCGAAATGCTATTTGGGAAAAAGGGCCGAATAGGTATACAGATTTCAAAGGTACTGAAACTATAAAAAAGTAAGTGTTACCTATACATTTTTACTTTCCCATACCTTATAGGTATAGGGTAAGTATTGAATTCATGAAAATTTTCGAAATCGAGATTTTAACGGAAATATCCGTTTTGGGTCTCTAGGAACCCAAAAAAGTGGTTTTTAAAAAATGTCTGTCTGTGGGTGGGTATGTACAGGGTGGGCAAATTTCGATGTTTGTATAGGGTAACTCG
>JABXWE010032749.1:0-18490 GCA_014611495.1 Limonius californicus
AAGATCTATTTAAAATTTTAAGTGGTATTAGTAATTAACAATTTCAATAAACTTAGTGAACTCCCTGAAGCTTGCGCTTGTGTGGGAATATAAGTATTATTTGTTTGAATTTATCTAACTATATTAATTATATTTAATTATTATTAAATGCTAACTATAGGTAATTATTATTAAGTGGTAACTATGGGTGTTTAACTTATCACTAATTGCACGTTATACATTGCACTTACTTTGTTATTTAATATTGTACTAATGTACTGATGATGTCCTTCTGGCGATCAGGCATGGTATGTGGTACCAGCCCGATGGTACCCCTGCGCACTTTGCGTTACGTGTAAGGATACGCATTTTTGGGGCAGTAGAACTAATTCGGAATAACAATATGTCACGTAGGGAACCAGATCTCACTTAAGAAGAGGCAGAAGGTGTCTCGCGAGCAACGGTGGCCATTTTGAACAATATTTATAGTGAATTTAAACTAAAATAAAATAAATATTGGTTTTTTTTTAATTGTTATTATTTAATAAATAATAATTTAACACTCTGTATTTTGAAAACGGTTTACTTTAGCGCATGACTTTATTAGAAATTTAAACTATATTTGATCTAAAGATTACGCCTCGACACTGCGCAATCGGTACAAACGAGGATCCTGATAAAGAAAGAAAAAAAAAGATTACGTACACAAAGTAGTAACCCCAAGTCATGGGACACCCTGTATTAAATAACCTACCAAATACAAACAAGTCAATTCAACAATATACAAGAAATATGTTAGTACCTACTCTGAAGTTCTTCACAATTAGCACCAGAATCCGAATACATTCTGAAAAGTGAAGGAAAGTGCTTTGTCTCTTACGAGACCTAGCTATATTCTCTATTATGCGTGTGTTGTGCGTTCCAAACTACCACAGACACAGAGAACCTACACCTTAACGTGGGCTCCGACCCCTAAATTTTGAAAAATAAATAGTTTACTAACCAATAAAGCAACTTTGCATAAATTGGGAAATCATTAAACAGCGAAGCGTTTCTCTAATGTTTTGCTTTACAACTTTAAGACGTTAATAATATTTTAATAGTTTCTCTACCTTATTTGAATGCACAGTCATAGTTATCCAAGTATTAATCCTTTATGGCAAGACGACTTTTCATGTGTAATGATATTACAATATAAGTGGAACTACCAATATATTCACAGAAATACACCCAATAAGTATTTGCTTCCCGACTTTCTATAAATTACTTTTAGAACAAAATATATTAATAAATATATTTTATTACCTACCTCGCCTTCCTCCATAAACAATTTATTTATACACATGTTTCAATGAGAATGCACAACTAAATTGCCTTATGTCAGTTTCATGATGTTACTGACTTTGACATAAGTGAGTGAGGCTTTGTATTTGTATTTTGATTTAGCGAGATCTGTCAAGCGGTTTTCCAAGCATATCTATTCACCAGTGGCGGCTCGTAAGTTAAGAAAGAGGTTGGGCACAAGAAAAAACTTACCTATTTTTTGTATATAAAATCCATTCTCCTATTTTTCATGCTGGAAAAGACGTCTATGACTTTGTTGTCAAAATCCGGGATAGACTGGACGAACTTCTTTTCTATTAATAGAACCGCCAATGCGTTCAGTTGATCTTTTTGCACACAATTAACTTCCATCATTGAAAAAACGTCACTTTCGTCTTTGAATTCAAACGCGCGATTGCGCGAAAACAGCGCTCCAAAGTGCAAATTCAAACATTGACTGCAAACGGGAACAATGTGCTCGGTGCCCCATTCGCCTGGTATATCGCGTATAGCGAAGATAACCGATAGGCAACCGAATCATCTCTAAATAAGTACAAATCAGAGCGTTCCCCGGAAAATAGTTTTGAGCGTGTTAGCCGCGCTTGTGGTGCGGAAGGAAAATTTGATACCATCGTTAAAATATTGAAATTAAAATAATGCACTGAATTACATGCGAATTTCTTTCTGTGTTTATCTTGGTGGTTGGGTGGGCACGTGCCCTTGTGCCCTTTAGTACAAGCCGCCACTGGTTATTACTACAAGAATCTATACAAACAACAAATTTGTACAGAGGTTTGTTAAGTTTTGACAACACAGTCGTTGACATTTGCCTGTCCAAAGGACTGTTAATGTAAAAAAGTATTTTTTATAGCTAAGAACAAAAATTAACTATATGCAGATGTAAGAGGTGTAGCCTACCTACTTGTTACAGGATAAAATGATCACACTCACACTGTATAATTATATGTTGTTTAATATTTATAAGCTTGAAACTAATCTTTTGGGTTGCCTAATTTCATACATAAAACGATTGCTGCTCTTCATTATATCAATTACCTACCTTTTACATTATTGTTATGTATGCGCGTGAATTGTATGTACATTGATGGTGGGGAAGTTTCGCCTTACCAGGTTCAATTGTGTAGGATATGTATATTGGTGTTAGTAAATAAACGTGTTCATATTAACTGTGTTTATTTAACTAATACATACCAATATCTAACAGTGGCGACGAGGTAAAATTAAGAATCCTATGCGGCGTTAATTACAAAATTAATTAACGTTATACTAGATCAGTAAAATGCCTGATCATAGTGCTATAAAAACCCAACAAAATTTGGGAATGATTGGTTTACTAAATGAATTTGATCATAATCAAAATGACTTTTTAATATTTGAAGCGAGATTAGAGCAGTTTTTCATATAAACGATATCAAAGAAGCAACTCGTACTAAATTATCTGGCCGAGGACACATATAAGTTGATAAAAAGTTTATGTGTGCCTAAACCTCCAGAATCGAAATCACACACAGATTTGATTTCTTTATTAAGAGCACATTTAACGCCGTTTCGAGAATATTATGCTGCTCGTTTCAAATTTTATAATGCACGCAAAGAATTGCATGAAACGGTTAATGATTGGGCAGCTAGAGTTCGAAGTTTGGCGGCATGCTGTGGTTATGGAACTGAATTATCAGTGGATAATGACTGATAAATTCGTGACTGGAATGGATGCTGGTCCAATAATTGATAGATTATTTGAAGAAGATGCCACGAAAACCACCTGGAATCAAATTATTCAAATTGCCCAAAACAAAGAGGCTGTTAAACGAGATAAGGTACAACTGCTATCTGAATCGGAACAACTGGTCATCAAGCAAGAAGCGGATGTGCACAAGTTTAAGGTTCAACAACAAAAACCATCAAAAGGATGCGGAAGCAGTTCTACGTCATCAGGTGCCAAGTGACGCGTATGTGGTCGTAAAAATCATAATTATCAGAAAAGTAAGTACAAAAATTATAATTGCAATGTGTGTGGTGCCAAAGGTCATTTAGCGCCCATGTGTTACCACGGACAAAAGCAGAAGAATACGACCTCGCACAAGTTTATCGAGTGTGATGCGGAACCAGGGAAGGATTTGTCTTCGCTGCAAATGCTCGAGGCTGATACCAAAGAGCAGTATATTTATACAATATACTGCTCTTTGCTGATACTGAATCTTTCTTCAATATGCAAACTAACAATAGTAACAAAGATAATTTATTTTATTTACAGTTAACATGCGATGAACATGTAATCAAATTTGAGATAGATTCAGGATCACAGCACTCAATTATTTCTGAAAAATTGTACAAACAAATGTTCTTTTATAGGAAATTATATGCAAACGATTTGTTATTAAAAGATTATGTGGGAAATAATATTGTACCATTTGGAAAAATGTTTGTAAATGTTAGGTACTGGGATAGATTTTTTGAAAATATTCCGTTTTATGTCGTTAAGAAGGGCGGACCACCACTTGTGGGGCGCAGTCTTTTAAGAATATTGAATTTAGGCGTAGCGGATATGAATCATAATATAACGGTCCCAGTAAATTTCGAAAACCTATTTTAAAAATATTTTCAGGTTTTTAGAAATGAATTGGGAACGTTTACAAAAGGGAAGATTGATTTAAAATTAAAACCAAATGCTCAAGCAAAATTTTTTAAGGCAAGGCCAGTACCCTTTGCTTTAAAAAATAAGATAGAGCAAGAGCTTGATCGATTACAAGATCGAGGAGTTTTTGTATCGGTGGAAATTAGCGATTGGGCTACACCGTTGGTGGTAGTTATGAAGCCTAATAATAAAATACGGTTATGTGGTGATTATAGAATTACTATAAATCCCGCTTTGGAAAAAGTACACTATCCCTTACCTCGAATCCAATACCTTTTTGAAAATTTAAAAGGAGGTAGGCAATTTTCGAAAATAGACTTATCGGATGCTTATCAGCAAGTACTGCTAACCCCGGACTCGCAAGAGTTGGTCACAATATCAACACATAAGGGCTTGTTTAAAGTAACAAGACTCCCTTTCGGAATTTGTAATGCTCCTTCATTATTCCAGAAAATTATGGAAAATATTATTGTTAGGATTCCGGGAGTAGCGTGTTTTTTAGATGACATATTAATTACTGGTAAAAATTACCAGGAACATTTAAGAAGACTCAATTTAGTTTTGCAAAAGTTGCAAGAATGTGGTTTGACAGTCATAAAAGAAAAATGTCGATTTTTCCAAAATGAAGTTAGTTACTTAGGTTACGTAATTGATTGTGAAGGATTACATATGTCTAATGAGCGAGTTTTGGCTATTCAAAAAGCACCAATTCCGACTACAGTTTCCCAGTTAAAATCTTTCTTAGGAATGATTAATTTTTATTGTAGATTTTTACCAAATGTGGCTACCATATTGTACCCTCTGTATAATTTGTTGAAGAAAGACAGTGAGTGGATTTGGGACTCAAAATGTCAAGCTGCGTTTGAAAAGGCAAAACAAATGCTATTATCAAAAAATGTATTAGATCATTATGATACGGAAAAACCATTAAAACCAGTTCAATCAGGTGCTAAATCACTCTACCCCTGTTATTCATTAGTGCAAAAGGCTAAGAAAGATTGCTACCCGACTATAGAAGCCTATAGAATAACACAGACTTGTGCTGAAATAAGACTTTAGGACTTATTGGACCACACTGCATTACGACTGGCACTATATTTGGATGATGTTCTACAAAGTTTAAGTCGGGAAGAAACAATACATATGCAGTAAATATCCAAGTGGGGTTGTGACGGGTCACAACAAGTTCAATACAAACAAAAATTTGATGAATGTACAGACAGCGATGCCAACATTTTTCAAAGCTCCTTTGTGCCATTAATATTGCTTATCAAGAGAGATGGATACAAGGTCATATGGCAGAACCCTACGCCCTCGTCACCCCGTTTTTCCCGGAAGTTTTTTCAAGACCCTGTCTTGGCCTCAAACATAACAGGCATTGACGAAGAAGTAATTCACAGGTTCAAAATAATCTTAGAGACCCTCTCAAGTGGATATGAAATAGATGTAAATAAGTTTAAAGTTTATACTATGGAAACCGCCAAATTATGTGTAAGATTGTAGCCTTTGTCACCTACCGTTCACAAAATACTGCTGCATGGTGCAACTGTAATTTCACACGCATTACTTCCTATCGGGCAATTATCTGCAGAAGCAGCAGAGGCCCATAATAAACATTTTCGTTTGTATAGATCAAACTTCGTACGAAAATTCAGCAGAGAAGATTGTAATACAGGTGTCATCAATCGCTTACTATTGACTTCTGATCCATTCCTGTCATGTTCACGGTCTATTACTAAAATAAAGAGAAAAGAAACTTTGGAAATGTTGTGTTCCGCAAACCTGTCTTTGAATCTTCCTGGAGAGGAAGACGTTTCATCATCTAATGTTTCATCAACAGATGAAGAATAATTTAATTGGTAAATACCAATTAAATATTCCTCTATTCATCTCCATCGGATATTTCTACATCTGTTTATTACACATTTTAAATAAAGTTATTTTTAGTACTATACTTTCATCATTTAGTTTTATTTCTTAATATATGACTTGCCGTATAAAAAAGTAACTTCAATATATTTAGAGAAATGACTTGCATGATATAATATCAAAAAAGTATTTTGGCCGGTTTATGGTGTCCAATACTCCACTATGAGCCGAAGAAAATGTCTGATCCGCCATATTGGATCGACCATTTTGAATTTCCTAATTTTCACACCAGATTCGTAATCAGCAACCCAAAAAAACCCCCGCGTACTAATTTTTAGGCAGATAAGAGCATTGATTAGTATTTTATCCGCCATATTGGATCGGCCATTTTGAATTTCCTAATTTTGATACCGGATTCGTGATTAGCGACCCCAAAAACCCCTAAGTACTAGTCTTTGTATCGATAAAAGTGGTTTTAGGGGTTTTGGCCAGGTTTTCGGGAAAATACTCCACTATGGCGTCGATTCGTGTTTCCACTTTGGACGCCTCTGACAGCCGAACGGTACGAGCTACGGGAAAGTGCCATAAGCAAAAGTTGTTGTCCTCGAGGAGGTCAACAACGTGTCCGGACCGCAAAATTTTCCGGGTGAATTCTTTTAGCCATAAACTTTTTATTTTCAATCATGTCATTTTTTTTCGGGATTAATATTTTTTTATGAAACTCATTTTGTGAAGAAATATCAAGTCGTTCAAAATTTAGTAGGAGGGAGGACATTTTACGACCGCACTGTATGTAACTCTATGTATTTTAGATTTTCGTATTAAAATATTGATGGAAAAACTTTGCATTTTATTTTAATCCCATCGATTCTAGTTTGCGGCAGCAAGGGTTTGTACCCGTTGTGTGTGGTACGGGATACAATTGTGTCTAGTAAACAAAAATAGTAACTTAACTTTTGTTTTCCATGGCAAACGAAAATCTTACATTGCAGTTTACTGATTAAAATATAAAATCGTTTCTATCGCCGAAACGGTTTATTTGCAGACATATGTTGATTAAGACTTTTTTGTTTGGTTTAAAGATCAGTGTACGTGGGTTATCCGACCGCTTTTTCTGCAAACACCCGATATAAGTTCATCCACTATAAACTAAAATTTGTAATTCAACATTCTCCTTTCAAGTTTATTTTATGTTGTAGTTTCAATTTGAAACGGACCAACATTTCTCCCTCATAATTTTTCAATTATGACTCCTAATTTTCTGTGTCTTCCAGTATTACAGATTAATTCAGCTTACATCAAACAGATCATCAGAAGCGGTGATATCGACAAACTTCAAAATTTAGTTCTAGAAGGCCAAGGTAAAAGACTGATTGGTGGCTATTCAGCTGATTATAAGGTTCGCACCTTCTTAAAATCCGTTCCGAACATGATGGTGAGTTTAGTCGAATTAAAAACAGATATTTTTTTAAATTGTATCTTTACAAATATATTTGATGGCTGTTCGGATTGTTTTCTTTACAGTCTAAAATAAGTTTACTTCATGATGCAGTAAATAGTGGCAGATTGGAAGAACTTCAAGCTTTGCTCGAGGACGAACCCGACCGGAAAAAATTAGTTCTAGCGAAAGACGAAGCAGGAGTTGGGTTACTTCATAAAGCTGTATATTACAACCTAACCGATATTGCTAAATGGCTTGTAGAAAATTACCCTCAAACTGCAACTATGAAGGATGCGGTATGTTGTTTCTAATAGTAGAACAAACTAAATCTCTTGCTTTTGTTCATTTTACTTGTTACTCATTTGTATATAAATAAAACAAAACTATTACTTCTATTTTAAGTGCTTAGTTTGAAAATTATGGGTGTTTATTGTTTGAAAACCTCTGGGACTGGCACTAATTAATTTTCTAATATAGAGTAACTAAAAATAAAATTACCGAAATAGCTAGTTACGCGTGCTTTCTAGTGGTAAAAGTGTAATTTATTTTGATAATTAATTAATGTATTTTAAAACACCAAGTTATGACATTAACAGTAATACAAAAATATACATGATATTTATCTATTATCAAAAAGAATGAGGAGTTCAAACGATTGTAGGATACTCAAATTCATATACATTAAGAACGATATCCAGAAATAGATTTAAAATTTATATTTCAATAAAACTGGAAAATTAAAAAGAAGAATTAAGTGCACAAACATGTATTCGAAAAATCAATAAATTTATTGCGGACAAAAATGGAAACACTAACATTAATCTAGCGCTCGTTTTTTTAATTGATTTTAAACATTGTAATCATGTCTTTCTTCGCAAACTGACTTAAAAACAAATTCAGAGGCGTCTCATCATGAAGGTCAACACCGTCAATTATTAAAATAGAGGAAACTTTAAAATTAAATGTAAAATATATTGAACAGAACTATAAATTCTACATAAAATATAAATTTAATTAAACCATTAATATTTTGTAGCAGCTCCATTGTTTTCTAACACCATTTGTAATCTTCTATTCGTTGATAGAACCAAATGCCTAACATAATTTTCATCAAGATGATGCCACGCTTCTTGTATGCTCTTTCATAATTCTCCTCTATTTCTAGGTCTAATCTGTCGAGAATGAATTAGTTTAACAAGAAAGCCATGCCAATAAATTTACCCCGCTCTCTTGAATCCAGTCTGGATGTGTGATCACTGATCAGGGCAATTATTCTGTTGCAAAATGAAATTGCTTTCTGTAAATCTTTGAATAACACTTGGTAACACAACGGCATTCAAAATATTTCTATATGTGTCTCCAGTTAGACGATTTTCTATATTTGAAGTAAATCCCTCGACCTTCTGCGCTTATCCAAGCCCATACATTACCCGAAAACCGACGACTATTACTTAAACTATGAACATATCATTCCTCAAACCTTTGATTTCTGGGTCTATACATCCGTATTCTACCATTATTGCAAGATTGGAAGACCTTTTCAGGCGAAAAAACAACCCTACTCCAGAAGTTATCATCTCTATTTAGATATCGGAGTGCAAATCCAACTCTAATTTCTTTTCTTCGGTTAAAAATTGTTTTCTTGTAGCTGCGGTGTTAATTAAACCAGCTTTTGTTACACGTCTACGGGCAATTCTAACCGAACCTGAAAAATATTGTTCCTCTTGCTCTAACACAGCTGTAGAAAAGGGTGCTTGCGTAATATAATTTACCAACGCAGCATCTTCTTCAGTAGATACTTTTGAACGTCCAGATCCAAAACGACGTGCAAAATCGTGTTGCTGATATCATCTTTTTTTTAATTTTGGAGACGGAACTATAACTAACATTTAAATCAGCAGCAACGCCTCTTAATGATCAACCTTCTTCTAGTTTTGATATTGCTCTTACCTTTTTTCCCTATTGGTTTCGGGCCACAGTGGAATAAGTGGCAATGAGGAAGCTGATGCCCTAGCTGTGGCTGGGACCTCTGAACCTTTAGTAGGTCCAGAGCCAGCTTTTGGAATAGCCCCCAAACACGTGAGGCACGAGATCTGGAATCACGCAAATGCGCAATTTCAGCATTCTTGGACCTCCAGACCCACACCCAGAAAGGCTAGAGCCTTCATCAATAGCCCTTCGCCTGCATAGGTAGACTATATTCTAAATCTAAGCAGAAGACAAATCAGGATGATAATGGGTCTCCTTACAGGCCACGGACATCTGAACAGTCATCTACACACTATAGGGATTGTGTTAAATGTTAAAAATAAAGGTAATGAGCAAGAGGAAACCTCTGAACATGTTCTCTGCAAATGCAAAGCATTAGCGGCCTTACGACGCAAACACCTTGGCTCTCCCTTTCTTGAACCAAGAGACATTCAGGACACGCCTTTGAACAGGATTCTGTCCTTCGCCGAAGCGACGGACCTGTTCAGGGAGTGGAAGTCTTTTGTAACCCCAAGGGAGCACAATGGACCTTGGTGGCCTAAGTGCAGGAGCCTACTCCGACCCATGAAAATCATCATCACCATCTGGGCATTTTCACACTTTTGAAATAAATTTATTGTGACATTGACAACTTATTGTTACAATGAACCAACGAAGTGCCAATTATGATTCGATGACGTGAATACTTATTTACAAAAAAAAATAGTGTTTCCATTTTTTGTTCCCAATTGTACATCAGATACATTCAAATTGATTAGCTTAAACAACACTCTGAGTGAAATGCATAGTTTTTTAATAAAATACTAAAGTATATTTTTATTTTCAAGCAGAAAGTTAGTAAATCTGTTTCTAATTTTGAAATTTTTGGTGTTTCATTAAAATTGGAAACTTATACTCTAACAGAAACAAAATAAATTAGAGGAGGCCGTTATAGACACCTTGAACTTATAATTATTGCTCGTCAACTTGAGATTTGAAAGCTGTTGAGTCACCTAACTTAGTTGTCAGTTACAATATCTTTGACTTCTGTAGAAACCCTCAAAGTAAACTGGGTGTAATTGTCATGCAGTAATAGCGTGATCCCCAATCGACGACGCGATCCAAGCCAAAAATTAATCAGTGTTGGCAATAGCTTTACTTGTCAGTATAAAATATCACTTACTTTATAGTTACAATTATAACGGGTGTTCAATAAGTCTTTAAGTTCTAGGTGCCTATAGATTTTAAGCGCATGTCTGTACGATCTCGAACTTCATAATTTGTTATTTATTTGACTTAAGTCGATTTCAATTCTAATTAAAAAAGAAATTTAATTTTGAAGTTTCTTTTTTTATTATGAAGCTTTCACAGGCCTTAGAGAGGCCCATCGCTTCCGGCTGTTGTGTGTGAAATTTTTTATGTTTATGGTCTTGTTACTCCTCTAATGCGACCGTAATTCGAGTGCCGTTAATTTTATCCCCAATGGCAAATGGAGTCCGGCACCCAGTACCGACCACCCAGAGAATTAGAAAAATTTCCCACCCTGGGAGGATTCGAACCGGGAAGCGTTTGGACTATTATATCCAAAGCTTGGCTCTCTACCACTGAGTCATCCCCTGTCTTATTTCGCAGTACACAACATTCCTTAATTTCATGGTAAATGGTAGCAACGTTTCAGGTAAAGTTTTGAGAATAGTACCGTGTTTAAAAAACATGTTTTGTAAGTCACAAACCAAGAACAGGAAGACCTCGTCGTCGAACTGAAAATAGCGTGCTAGAAATATAGTCCACGAAGATCCAACACTTTTAGTACATCGGCTAACTCAACAATTCTATTTAAACGTAGGATCGGCCCACATTCTTCTTTCACACGACCTTCAAATGCGCCCATATAAACTTGTTACCCCCAGATTATATAAAAGGAAGTTAGGGAGTTACATATTGCCAGTGGTTTCAGGATAATCTTAATAATAATAATGAAATTTTGAGTGAAACCTTTTTTATTGACTAAGCATGGTTTCATCTGACTGGGTATATCAATTCCCATGTGGAGAACTGAAAAATTGCATTACTTCCTCGAAATTGGTTTACAATCTTTAATAAATGGAGCACGGATAGTTATATCCAAAATGAGAACAACTCTTGTGTATTTTACTTGTAAAATAACTGTATTCTTAATTAATACACAGTAATACATATATACATGCTGATAACAAGATGAGCCGGTTTACTAACGTGCGTACATGCGCCATTCGGAACTACCAACCTACTGTTTATCTTTTTCCCAAGCCCCCTTGGATACACTTCATCCCTCTTGAGTTACTTTAGACCCACTCCCTTTACCTTTTTGGAGTTGTTCTTATCCTGGTGCCAACTCTCTGGTTTGGGACGGTAGTCGGCTGTTGTTGATTCTCTTGCCAAACTGTTTCTTGGTTTCCTTTTAGAACTTTCTTTCTTTTCTCCTTGGACCTTGATGTCTGAGGACCTCCTAATCTGGGAGTACTTATTGTTTTTCTTCTTTACCGGTTTGTTCCTGTGCTTCTTCCCCCGGAGAAGTCTCCCTATTTATTAATTGGTTCGTATGTCTTCTCCAGTATTAATTTTCCTTTGTCCTGCAAATATATACTGATCTTCCTTTCCTTTCTGTAATAACTGTTGGTGTGCACAGTTTATGATTTACTTGCCGATAATCTCTGGCCATAACTTTCTCCCTATTTTTTCCTACAGTGCTCCTACTCTCCGACCTGTTCTTCGGCCTTGAAAGATTTAATCGTGTATTTAATTTTCTTCCGAACATTAGTTCGACAGGGGTCTTTTTCGTCGTACAATGTCCTCACATCTGTTTTCACATTTCTTGGATCATGTAGAGCTGCTTGTATTTTTGTATGAATTTACCAAATTTTCGGCGCATCCATTGCTTGCTGGTGAAAATGGAGGTGATGTAATTCGTCTGATACCATTGTATTAGAAAAATTCATTCATGCTCTCTGAAAGAAACCTTTGGCCGTTGTCACTTACAACAATTTCTGGTAACCCAAATCGTGCGAATGTTTCTCCGAGTTTTTCTTCTGTTACCAAACTGGTTGTGGATTTAATTTTGAACATTTCGGTCCATTTGCTATATGATGAATATTAAATATTCGTTCTTCTTTCTCGGTCCTGAATAATCCATGTGGGTATGTTGCCATGGTTCAGATGCTTCTGGCCATGATGTAGTTTCCAACTTTGGTGGATTTGCTCCCTGCTGTAAACATGCCAAACAAGACTAAATTTTGTGTTCCACGTCTCCATCTATATTTGGCCACCATACAAACGACCTTGATTTCATTTTCACTATACCTAAACGTTTTGTATGAAGTTCTTCTAAAAAAGCCGTTCTTAATGTTGATGGAATAACCACCCGGTGTCCCCATAAGATACATTCGTATTCCATTACTAATTCCTCCCTTTTGTTGTCATCTACTTTATCGGTGCAACCATTCTATATGGCTTCTTCTACTTCCTTTAGTATGTGGTTTCTGTTTACATTTTTACCAGCCCCCCTTGGATGCACTAGAAGACTCATCGGCCCAATCTCTTCCTCCTAATATCCTTGAACCATATATAAACCAACTTCTTGTTGAAGAACTTCAAAATGACTACTTGCGACAAGATTCTGCAAAACCGCATATTGCTCAAACTACTTTGAAATAGTTGCGAGAATGTTTCCATAATCGACTTATTAGTAAAGACCGATTTCCTCCAAGATCGTGTGATAGAACCCTTTTACATTATTTTTTGTTTCCATACTCAAAAATTTAATTTTTAAACCTCAGGACACACCATAGACGACTTATGATACAACTTTACCAGATAATGTCAACATTGATGAAATTGTGCTGATACATGTTTTCGAGAACCTTAAACTCCGGATCAATTTATGTTTACATGTTGTAAGCCAACTTTTTCAGTATCTGTTGTAATAATTGTAATAAAATTCGTATATTTAATCTCCATATATCTATATTTTGTTGATTTATTACTACATTATCAAATTTTAAATATAAATATGAATCGCCTTGGACAAGTGTCGCTTTAAACGACGTTTTATTTAAGGTTAGATTATACGTCAGTACAGACAGGCGATTTATAATCTATAGCCGACCAGACCTAAAACACGTATTGAATTATTCTAATTTATCTTTCAATTTAACGTTTTATTTGGTCTAGAACTTTCAATTACACTTTAATCAAATAAGAAACCAACACACGCCACTTTAAACTAAATTTTTTTTTCTTTATTAATCTTTTGCATTGTGTTCTAGGAGGGGCGGACGCCGTACCATTATACACCCCTCTGTAGAGATCCAGTAGAAATGCAGAAGCTTCTCATTAGTGCTGGTACCGATCCATCGTCGTTAGATAACAAACAGCATTCCACTAAATATTACATGGATCATGTATCAGAATTGGAGCTTCCTAGTCAACATAAATCTGTCACCAGTCCGAGAAAAAGTGCAGCTAGTAAAGAAGGTAATGTATCCGATTTGGACGTCTAGGTACCAGCAACAGTGGCTTTTGCAAAACGAAGGTACACATCTGCGTAGGCATGTACACGGTCGCTCAAATGTATCAACAATAAGACTTTCCAATAAGAAGAGTCGCGCAAGTTAAAAAGAACGTTTTAGGGACCCCAACAACCAAAAACGAAAAATCGTTGCACAGAATTGTAAACAATTCGTACACACACGTACAAAATAAGCGAATAAATAATATACAGCAGCCGTCATAAAAATAATAGAGGTTAATTTTTGTTAATAATGTTTAAAAATACTATATGATGATTCTAGCTTGCAGGACTTTCTTGGACAGCCTTGTACCATACATTTGTACGATCATATATGTGTTTAGAGAGACCGGGTAGACTAGCGGGTACAACCGCGGTTTGCGACGCAAGATGTCCCGAGTTCGATACCCGGGATACCCGGCATAATATCTAGGTGGTTCGATCTCTAGGTCGACTCAGTCTCAAAATGATTACCTGAGAGTAATACCTTGCGGTAATAATAGACGGCTGAGGCACAGTGCTGGTCACACGATCTTCCTGGTATTACCAACCGGCTGTAGCAAAAGTAATAGCGGTAACTGCTAGTATCCCAAAGGCGTCGCGACGCTATTAAGGGAGACTATTATTATATATAGGGTATCCCACAACTCTTGATAAAACGTCTCGTAGCGCTGTTCGGCAGTACGTAGTAAATATAAAATAGCTAAAATATTTATTTTTCGCAGGCTAGTCACTTCACACGAAGCACGAAAAGAAGTGGAAACTTGGTAACTGTATAATATACATGTATGCTCCATGGAAAATATTTATGCAGATACTATTAAAAACTATTAAAAAATATTTATTACATAATTATTATTACCTAGCCCAATCGACGCTCTAACAACTCAAATCAACTATTAAATAACTCGTTTCCACATTACCATGAGGCAGCATTCCCCAATCGGTCTAATTTCAGCTGAATAAAGTATTTATCAATCCTTTTCAGTGCCTAAACACGAATTACTTACCTGAATATTATGACATTCTGCACTTCTCGCTGCAACTGACTTTACACTCGTTGGAGCATGTGTTCCTGTAAAGTTGCAGCCCCTTGGTTGATACGATTTGTTAAATCGTCCATATTGTTGACTGGTGTGCGATATACCAAATCATCCAGATAACCCTATTAATAAAAATCTAAGGGCGTTAGATCAGATGACCTTGGCGACCAAGCTATAGCACCCCCACGACCAATCCACCGATCTGGAAAATGATTTTAAAGCCATTCCTGTACCATGATTCTAAAATGGTCTGAAGGCATCATCTTGTTGGTACCACGTATTTTGTCTAATAACTGTGTGGTGTGGATGTCTTCTATTTGGGTAGCGTATATAGTATAGTATATAGAGTTGCGGATGCATTACAATTACCACCAACCTGTGCAAGAATCCAAACCCATGTCAGTGTACTCAGTAAATGTGTATTCCATGAATGCAACTGAAACAAAATTTACATAAAAGAACAGAAAAATGTGTTTGACAATTGTAAATATAAATATAAATAAAATTAAATAAAAATGACTACGAGCTTTGCTTAGATTTGCCTTAATGCCTTTTGTGTTTTCCACAAAATCTTAGAATCAAAAATCTGCAATTTGAACTTATGCAGAAGTCATTTTTATTTTTAATATCTTAAGCTTATTGATGAAGAACTACTTTCATCGATAATATCTATTAGTTTAGCTTCGTTGTTAAAGATACGCAGCATTCGAATTACAAACTTCAAGAAGTTCGTGTGAAGAAAGTAGCCTGCGACAAATAAATATTTTAACTGCTTTGTGTTCAGTATGCACTGCTGAAACGTTTTATCTCAACTTATGGGTTCTATGTATTTAGTAACCCTTGGCCTTGGTACCTCTCCAACACCAATCCCATTTTCATAAAATGTGAAAGGTTCGTAAAACCAATCATCAAGGAAACAAGATTTTTAAAAAATCTGGCACCTAAATCGAAACTAAACATAATATTTGTGAAATGTATTTTATGTTTATTCAAAAACGGTTATTCCCATTCACATAAACTGTAAGTTATTTTTTCACTACTAGTAATATGGCGTAGCATTTTGGCACATAACAGAATGCTGTGAAATTCAATTTCTCTAGCTTTACGCAGTGACAAGTAAATAATTTTTCATTATTAACCACTGGTGAATAATGAACAAACTTATATTTTTTGATAATCCTGTGACAGTTTTAAAGCGAACGTTTTTATAGCAAGATTAAGTATAATGGAGAAATTCTATTTAATAGTATTTTATGCATTAAAATCGTTGTTTAAATTAATTAATTTAATTTTAAAAACTTTAATACGTTTTTCGCGCCGTAATAAATGACAACTCTGTCTATATCAATTTCCCCGATGATACAACTATACAACGTGAAAAAGAGAAAATTGTTAATAATTTCAGTATTTTAGATGAAAGCAGTGCTTAAAAAACAATGTTTCTGAATACCAATGATGATTTAACAAGGTTAATAACGCATAGATTAGTATAATTTTAACTCAAAATGTATTAACAATTTTCAAACAACTATCGTACCAACAAAACAAAAAACCTGCCATTTGTTTTATAATTTGAAATGAATACAGATTTAAGGTAAAATAGTCATTTATTGACAATTTAAGGGTTTATGTTACTAGTAGTGAAAAAAAAGTTTATACTCCTCAGTAGAAACAGTAGTACTCGGGCCTTACATCCCCCGGCATTAAGCGCCTCGGAATCTAAACTTAGCCCTCAGGCTATAACAGTAGACTTTTCTACCTTGGTGTATAATACTAATAATAATACTACTTCTACCCTTAATAACGAGAATCGCAGAGTGCATATATATTTCTCAGAATAAAAAAAATATTAAAACTAAAATTTTAGAAATTTTCAAATAAATGTGTTTGGATAATGACTCAATGAAGGGCGTACAGATCTCTTCTTAATATTAACCAAGCCCGATTCTGAGGCCTTTCATCCAGCAAATTTTAGAAATTGCTACTTTTGCCCTCGTTTACTTAAAAGTCGTTAATTCAGTTGACGCAAAGTTGTTTATTAGTTCGTACATATTACAATAACGTGTCTAGTCTGAAGTTAGAGGGTTTTGGTAATCGCAAATAATTGACAGGAAGCTCGATAGCCAGGTAAATATGGTAGGTAAATCCCTCTTAAATACATTGCACCAATTGCTTTTATATAGACTATACAGGGTATCCTGAAAGTAAAAAGACACAGCTTCCCGAGGTCAAATAGAACCAATTAAACCAAACATACCTTTGTACAAAAGCGCTTCCTTGAGAAGTGAAGAAGTGAAGAAAAGAAAAAAATATGTGTAAGGACTGTACGACAAGGCACAGAAATGTGTTCAAAATTTTGTTCAACCTTTTGTACATAATTTTGTACAAGATTCTGCAAAACACGTATTACACGGAACAGAATTTTGTACAAAATTTTGTACGAAATTCTGTGCCTGTGAGCATGCTCAAATAGGTGCAAATGACGTTGACAACTGTGAGAAAACTGTAAAAATAATCATGTGACTGTCGATAAAGTAGAATTCTGACATATGTGTATAATATTAGGTTAATGCATAAGTTTGTAGCGCTTTTATTTATTTATTTTACATGAACGCACGACAAAGCAAACAAGCTGCAGCAGTAAAGGACGCGAGCGAGATCAGAGAAAGTGCGTGGAGTGTCGGTAGGCGGGGTAAACACGTGGTAAACATATTCTTCTCTGCCCTCTGTGATTGTTAACAAACACTAAACACTGCTCGTTTGCGCATCGATACGACGCCGACTTTGTACAAAATTTCGCAGGTTTTAGAACATGAATCTACAGAATGTTGTACAAAATTTTGATGTATGACACTACACAGAATTTTGTAAAAACACTTTAGACAAAACTCTTAACTAAATTTTGTACTAAATTCTATGCCGTGTCATACAGACCTAACTTTAGGATGCCGGATCACACTGAAAATTGGTACACAGCTACTTCAGGGGTAAGCGAAGATTCTCAATAAGCATTACTGTATACTGTAGGGGGCACTGTCAGCTGATTCTTTTCACATGTCTTTTATCATAATTTTTTTATTATTCACATTTTATTCATATGAGGCAAGCTTATGACAACAGAAGTTATTTTTACATAAAAAAGATGTTCTTGTTTCATGTCGATAATATGTATAATTTTCAATAAAAATGCACCTAAACGTTTTAGTGTACTAACTTAATGTATTTGTTACATACCTATTTTCAAGTTTTTATCTGTCAGATTGAGTATATTAAACCAATGTATTGCTGTTTTGCCAAGTTATTATCGAATTTTTTAAGTAATGCCCTCTACAACAGGCAGTAATGCTTATACGTTGAGAATGTTCTGTTTCGTCTGAAGTGGATGTGGACAAATTTTCAGCCAAATCCGCCGTTTTGTTTCTAATATACAGGGTGTATCAGAAATAGGTACAAATATTTAAACCAGTAATAGATTGGCTCAAGTAGAATTCAATGGTGCTATTCATTTTTCAAAAATCGTTAAGTTTATTTTTTTGAATTAAAAAATAAAATAAAATTTTGTTTGAGAACTGCTGATGACACAGAGAAAATGCATTTAAGTTGTAGAAGGTTATTACCTAATTGTAAAGTAAATCCAAAGTAGCAAACACGTAAAAACTTGTCTG